>WEDG01005035.1:0-67056 GCA_017591395.1 Schistocephalus solidus | reverse complement strand
ACACACACACACACACACACAAAACAGAGAATTAGCATCAAGGCGAATCCTCGTTCATTCGGTCTCTAGAATCCAAATCCACTGAAGAGCTATGAAATCCATTTGACTCAGTTTTGAAAAAAATTCGTCGGTCTCGGTGGGATTCGAACCCACGACAGCAAGGGGGGAAAGCTTTAGTAGTCACCTGACCTCCAAGGCCCCACTGGGAGCCGTGAGTTTAATCACACTTGGGTCAAGTTACCCGCCTAGCGTACTGCAACGTATGAAATCTACAAGTTCTCGTACAATACGCTGACTGCCCAAGCAGGATTTTCTAAGCAATCAATCTCGAATCCACCGGATGACTACTGGGTGCAACTAATCACTGGAGGTCTTGACAGGTTTAAATAATTCCTTTGACCCAGTTTTGAAAAACTGAGTTTGAATCCCACCGCGGCCGCCATTTTTCACAACTGGATCAAATGAATTATTCAAATCTGCCGAAACCTCGGTTAAAGTTGAAATCGTCCAGGGACATCAGTTTTGACAACTATAGCTTCCATTCTACACCACGAAGGGGTTGGACTATCGTACTTTTCTGAGAAATTTTGTTATGTGAATGTTTTTTGGAAGTGCAGTTCTGCGAATGTACTTTGTCAGCCAACTCGAGAATGGGCCTTGACCTAGTGGCATCGCAGTTACCAACACCATTAAGTATGTTGAGCCTTCTGGAGTTGCCTGAGTTGCATTTAACGTCCTCCCCCCCCCCTGCTCCGCGAAATAGTTCCTCATTCTTTGTGGGAACGACGAATGCTCCTCGAAGCGCAGTAATAGGCCAGTTCGCGATGTTTACAAGTGCAGCGGAAGCAGCGAAGAGCCGCTGTCAGCGTCAAAAAACGAAACAGTTGGGAGAGCCAATCAGACGCCTGGTAGGCTGCAGCCGGCGCGACCAACTGACGTGCACGTGTGCTAACTGTATCCTCTGTCGCTATTGGCCACCAGGTATTGCGCCTGCAGCGCGAGCTGTAGCTTAAGCATCGAATCGATATTGCCCAAAACTTATTCGAATAGCATGACGCAGTGCGTACGCGCCTCACCGCCGACTGGTGATTCCAAAAACCATGCCCAGCAGTAACGTATACCCGCCAAGTGAGGACGCTGTGGAGCAATCTGTGCCTCTCCAGGCGACGTCGGACATAACGGCGGCCCTGTGCTCGGACTATGCTGGTCGCCTGTTGCGTGCCACGCCAGAAAACGCTGAAATTCGGGAGTTGCGGGCACAGTCAGCCGACAAATTTCGTGCTCTCTGCTTGGTGCAGTTATCATTTTTGATTGATGTGCCTCTGGATTTATTTCATGATGCTGGCGAGGATGGCCGAAATTCTTCAGCACCCTCTACCCTCAAAAGAATTTTTTTTCGAAACCGTATCAGTCCCGAAGGTAGGTTCAGTAAGGCGGGCACCTTATATTTTACTGAAAAATTCCGAAGGCCTGACTTTCAGTGCTCCTCAAATATGTAACCGAAAATCAAAATTTAAATAGGCTACTGATAGTTTTGTATGTACGAATTGAGGCAAAATAACTTTTATTGGACGTGGATGATATGTTACCTTACGCAGACTTATTCCAACATTATATTTTTTCTAACCGTTCTCAGTACTTTTAAAAATCCTTTTTTAATCTATTCCATCCGCTTATGTGATGCCCTACTTTAATTGAATTTTTTAAAGACCATCATAACCAACGCTAACCCAGACAAATGTGCTTTACTCTCGCATGCATTCTGTTATCTGCTCATTTACTGCTTAAAATAAGCCATTCGGGTCATCACAAATAAAGTCTTTTGACACCAAAAACCATTTATGAACGACTTCAGCACTTGAGTTGTAGACTTGGGGAGGTACTGTTGGTCAGGTTATCCAGAAGCTATAATCACGTTCAATGGTTTGATCGACTGTTCGTAGCCAGGCACTTTTTCTTCATTAAATAATTTACCATACTCACAGCACAGGTACTAGCTAAAAGCCCAGACGCGTTTGTCGCTGATATTCTGCCGCTGCATGTCACAGCTGCGGGGGGTTCGCTCAACAGTGGGTCCCCCGGCACTCCCAGTGTGTTTTCTGGTAGATACGCTTTCAACCTGGCTTTCCTCCGAGTTTCATTGAAGAAGTAAAATCCAAAGGTCCAGAAAGCTTATCCACTGAATGCCAAGAAAGAAGTGACACAGATATCTTTTCTGGCAGGGTAAAAGTTGGCCGGGAAAATAACATATGCGTGGAATTCTACAATCCAATAGGCCAGCAACTGAATTCAGATCTTCAAGTTCTAGAAATGCGCCAACACTAAGCAGCCGGACCGTAGTATTTAAGACACATAGAGACTGACCGCTCTACTGTACTGAGCGGCACTGAGTGTCCTTTTCGCAATTCATGAATTTATCGTCTTCCACAATTGTATGATGGCTGGGTGTTCGGAAGATCAGTAACAATTTTAGTCCTCTCCTGTTCTTGGGGTCCAGACTGATCGAAATGTATGACTTTAGACAACGTTTAGGAAATTATATAATGCAAGAAGGAAGCTATAGCTTTGTGTTCAGTGCAGTAACTGGATAAGTTTCTGCTGGTTGGGTCTGCTGACGGGTGTCGAAATCTGTACAACAGGACAAAATGGCAACAATTTTAATAGCTTCCCGAGTTGTTTGGTCTCATTTTCGATGTACTATTGCTTATTCCCGCTTTACTTATGCAGGCGACTCACCTGCAAGGTTGCGTCAGAAAAAATTGTGGAAAATCTGGTGACTAGAGGACTAGTCCGTGCAACTGAACTATTAATTGCGCGTCAGGTACAACCACGACCGGTTACCAAAAACGAAAATTCCTTCTACCTTTCAGGTATCTCATCTCCTGTGCTGACTGCGGAGCTGGCCACTCGTTTACAGCATCTGATTTGTGAACTTGCTTCTAATGGCGGTAGGTCGCGGAATTCCTGGCTCTTCTACTAAATTTTAATTCAGTTTTCGGACATCTTTCCCAGTACGGAGAGACTGAAATATAATAACCTCACTGGAATCCATGTTTAAATGGTTGCGGATTACGTCTGCATTTGTTAATCGACCCCGGAAATGGTACTTCCGATAGTATGTTCACCATATTAGTTCCCTTAGATAAGAGTGGTTCAGTCGAAGTTTGGCTGTCTCAAGAATGATACATAGAAAGCATTGAGCTAAATTCCAGGAAGGGTACCTATTCTCATGTCCTAGCCCTAACTCAAAGCGTTAGCCTAATTTTGTCGCGAATTCATGTAGTTTACTTTTTAGGAACATTCATGTAAACTGAGGACAACCAGCCGCCAGATCAGCGAAAAATATAGATGGTATTCAAGCATGGTCTTTAAATTGATCATTTCCGTGCCTGTAACCAAGCTAAGGAAGAGCCGTGGAGTGAATGCTTATCACCGTAGTGCAAACCTCAGAAAACTTGGTGCGCAAACTGCGCGCAGTAAAGTCTACTACTTTACGAGGGTCCAGTTCCTGACGGCGGTGTATCGCTGAGCCATTATAACGTAGTTTGCACAAGACTATGTGCACCCGCGTTTGCTTACCTCGCCTTTCTGGCCACGTGACTCTGGCCAACGTAGCATGTGCTCCTGCACGAGTTTTGTGCGTCATCACCTTATGCCTCGCTTTTTGGACGGGGGAGGGTGGAAACAGTTGCTCACAGGCCGGTAGGTTCACCGCCGCTCGTTTCAAGCATAAGTGCGCATTTTCTGTACCGCCCCCTTATTTCAAGGTTCCATGTCCGAGGGGATCTTTAGAAAGACGGGGAACCTCCTCCGCCGTCGGAAAGTTTGCGAATTCCTACTGCATTCGGACGCGAATCCGGGCGCCTTTGACTGGCGATCTTTTTCACCCCACGAACTGGCCGGGGCGTTGAAAGTTTGCATCGCCCAGCTAACCCCTCCATTGCTTACTGAGAAGTTGATGCCGCTGTTCTTCCAAACAAAAGGTAGGTCGAATCATGCCGCTTCATTATCCTGATTTCTTTCCTTCTTCCCAATGTCTGGAAGTGCAAATGTGGCTGGCTAGTGATGATTTAGATGAGAATAGAAAAGTTCATTTCACATATTTCGCCTGGCTGTCTAGCAGATGAAGTCTGTCAGAATAGAAGTCGAATTTACTGGGCTCAAAATTACATCGACTAGTGGGAAGGTAGTGCAGACTGTCGTTCAGCAGGGTTACAATCAGTACTTGCCACATGAGGGAAATCTGAACGGCTGTTTTAACGGCTGGCATATGTCAACATGCACCAACGGCTCCGCTATCTCGTATCTATCAAGGCCATGCCCTACCTGGTTAGTTATCCCTACCATCCTTCGGCTTTTGCATAGTTTTTATCCCATGGGCACCCTATATTGGATTTAAACCGTCATAAATTTACTCCTGACAACGATATGGTTGCGAGGTTAGCGGCGGTAACCATCTGAAGTTGTTGCTCCATTTTAACGTGTATGAGTCTTGAAAAAAATTTGCGGTAGGGATGCCTTGTATGGCTGCCTAAGCAGGACAAGGAAAAAGGAACCGCCATGCCAGCTTAAAGTAGGTGAACTTACGGTGAGTTTAAGGAAGAGTAAGCATACCCGTGGCTTAACGCTATCACGTAACCTAACATAAAATTAAACTGCAACCTTAATCTTAACTGTAGCCCTATCTTAAACCTAAATCGTACAGTGAACATTATAAAAATCTTAGCCGTTAGCCTAATCATGACCTTTACCCAAACTCTGACCTGAACCTCAAACTTAAACTTAACCCTAACACTAACCTTACTGCTAAATATAATTCCCCTATAATTTCACTTCAAGCCACATTATTGTGAGCGGGGCCTAACCCGTGTCGTGTTTAGGCTGGCATACAAGGCTTCCCGTGACCTTCAGGTTATCCGTTACTCCCTTTATAAAAATGCACATCTGCACTAGGAACGCGGATGCTTTAGGCGTTTACTGTTCGAAATCCTAGGTTCTTTTTGGGTTTGACCTAGCCGTAGATACGAAAAGAATGTTGTGTGTTTAATTTTGGACTGAATGCAGAATAAAGGTGTTAAGAAAATGGAGACTTGATTCTCCTACAGATTCCTGTAGATAAGTAAGCTTTAGGCCCGCGGGATCGAATCCAAGGTATGCAGCCCATAGTCCACTATCAACGTCCTTTCGTTGTGATGACTCACACGAGAATTGGGTTATGCGCAGACGTAAGCCGCTCTGAGGTCCTTTTTGCCTTACCGATCATGGCTCCAAAACAAGGCTAGACGAAAAAGCTCACAGCTTCGCTTGGGTGCAAACCTGACCTAGCGTAAAGCCCCGGTTAATGTGTGCAACAGCATGGCTGTTCCCTTTCTATGCTTGAACCAAATCCTCTGCATAAGGTAAATAGTAGGTGAGAGATCTACAAGATACCCTACTTTGGCCCCAGTGTAGTGTTACCGCCTTACTCAGTGAAAGCTTCGTAGGTTGCAAGTGAGAACTGGACTCCAGGTGCTCAGTGGAGCTTTTGGCACTCTGTTAACAGCCTCAGGCAGGGGAAGTCAGTCTGATTGTTACTTGATAGGGCTCAGTATTTGAGTCACACTTACCACGGTTCGCTGCAGGCAGAAGCAGCATGGTTAACCACTCACAGGAACGAGAAGAATTCAATACATCATTTTGCCGAGGAGGTTTTATTATAAACAACGCCTTTTAAAATCAATTCTGATCTCGTTTTCGTGAGCTTGTATTGCATATAATGCCGTACTGAAGATTCCGATCTCACTCGGCTATCCTACTTGGTGATACTTAAAGGATTTGCCTCCTTGGAGTCGCCTCGCTATTACCAGCTGGAACACCGATGCATGATCATGCGACTCCAGCTTCCTTTCCCTCTTCTACACAGCCTGCCATGGGATACCAAAAACGCAACATATGTCGGAGGCTCACTGAATTCTGCGGTTTGTAGGATGCCCTCAATTACAAGAAGAGTTTAGAAACAGGCAAGGCAGGCCTTGACTGCTCCATCCAGCAAGTCGGTTTCTCTCCAGCCCGAGACTACTCACAAATAGTGGGCCGAGTGAGGCTGGTAAGTTCGGGGCTGGCTTAAGGGAACGGTGCCGACCACGGAGACCCTTCTTCGACTAAGATCGCTAGTTGGGCTAATAACCTGCATTGTTTGTATGGTCAGATTAGCGTCTACGCACGGTCCCCTAGACCCTGGTAATATCACAAGAAGAAAATTCGTCCACCTGATCTGAAATGCCAAGCTGCGTATTCGTCTACCCGGTCGGGGATACGGGAACCGCAAGCTCAGCTCGTGATATATGACCCGTGGGTGCAAACCCCTTAGCTCGCCAATGCTGGCTGCCAATGAATCATATGTTCCTCTCCGACCGTGGTAGAAATATGCCAAGTCTTTTCATACTCCCCTCGCGTGCATAACCGTATCCGCTTGCAAGGGAAGTGGGCGCAATCGCTGATGCGCCCACTGCTCAAAAGGCAGTAGCATGTAGATTCTCACTGAAATGTTTAGGAGACTCTTTGCGCAAGACAGAGCTTCGCATATGACAGATACGCTTTCCATATTCCGCTTCTCATTTTCCCAGTCACCGAATTCATAATGAATTGATAAACTAAGTGTAATAAAGTGCAGTCACATTTCCTGGATGTTGTCTGCTGTCCGCTTGCACAACAGCATCAGGAATGCAAATTTCCTGAGATGCAAATTTTGAAGGCGATGAAAAAGGTTATGATGTATACCACATTTTGCATACGCCGGGGGTGGGGGTGGCATGCCATTGTTCCGCTTTGTTCTTTACTTGCCCATCGATGGAGTCGGAGCAATTTCGCGTCGTTCTTTGTTAGTCTAGGTCTTACCCCGGGCCCGAATATCAAGGTAAGCGGTCATGCGTAATGTCTCCACATAAATGGCCACCATTAGCAGGCTAGGCCGTTTAGCTGCAGAGCAATGATTTATGCGTAAGCATTTCAACACAGTCTCCGCCACCGTGCCGAGTCAGGCAACGAAACCATAACTCTGAGCTATATGATTAATCAAGGTATGCATATGCATGTACCTGAGTTACCCCGCGTCCACTTCCCCCTCACCCCCATCCACCCCCCCCCCCCTCATACTGCTTGGTCGAATTCTGCGCCGTTTGCGTTCCGAGAAGCTGTCCGGTGCAGGCTACGACCGGCACGGACGAGTCAGCACAGGTCTGTATGCCTCGGACACGATGCGCGGAACACCAGTGAAGACCAGAGAGCCCAAAAACTTAGAAGTAGCTTGTAGGAAGTCAGAACCGAGAACTCGTGCTGCTGAATTTCGAAATACCTGCACATATATGCGAACAGCCTATAAGCTCCAGACTCAGTCGGTGTCTGGGTTACCTGCGGGTCATTGAGGCGGATCATGGGGAAAAGGGAACTTCAATAGCTTAAAAAACGTTCGGTAAAGACAGCATCGAACCACGGACCTCGTAAATTCAAACTGGGCCCGTACATTGCAGTCAGTAGAACTTCTCCCTCCAGCTGTGCGAATTAGAAAATCTTCCCTCACCTCCTCCTTCTACTTTATTAAATTTCTAAATGTCGGACTTGGGTAGAATTCAAAAAATCTGCTGCATTATTTATATCCTGTGAATTGGAGTACTGCTTTGGTCATTTAGCAGAACAGTCGATTAGACTAAAGATAGGCTCACCTTGCGAGTCAAAGAGAGAATATCAAGTGGGTTCACACAGCTGGCAGGTGTGGCTTTGATAGCGCAGTACAGATCATCCGGCGTCAACGAGGGGAAAGCCAGACTTCCGGTTAATAACATTCTAAACCTGGTAGCCCCACGCGTCTACTCATTTGCGATATTTCACTTGATGGCACAAACCCTTCGTTTCGTGTCCTCTAGAAGTAGCAGGATATAAAAATTATCCTTCCATGGACTCGCCTTATTGATTTCCAGCTTACGTTCACGCGTGGTCGGTCGGAGGATGAATACCGGTAGATAAACTTCGGAGGTGCCGGATCAGATCGCAGTGCGGGATGAAGGACCGATAAATGTCCGCACAGGCGCGCCCATTGTACATCACTGGCACAAGCCTAGATCCGCGCAGGCAGAATCTCACTCTCAGCATCCACGCATCCAACATGCAGCAGTAGCTGCGCTTCTCATGAAATGTTAACCATACTTAGAAAACTAGTTTTCGATTAGAAAGGATTACTTAAGTAGAGCTGTCATAGTAATTATCAGGGAGCATAATCCTAAGACATTTCAGCCATGTAAAGATTCCAAATTTTGAAGGAACCCTTTTGTGGCCGGCTGGAAAACCTACACTCCGCAAAAATGTCTACTTAATTAGTATGAGGCTTGCCACGGAGTTTATATTCCCTTATGAATTCAAAGCTACTTTATTGAATGCATGCATCCTTCATATTTCTTCTTGTTCTCAGTAAGTCGCAAATTACGTCTCCTTTGATTTTTTTACTCGAGGAAATGGTATCGGTTAGATTTTTTTAAAAAAGTTTCCGAATCCCGAAGAATTTTAGGTTTGACCTATTAGTAGAAGATTTTGGCAGATTTGAATAATTCCTTTGACCCACTTGTGAAAAACTCGATAGCCTCGGTGGGATTCGAACCCACGCCAGCAAGGTGAAGGCTTTAGTACAGCCAACGCTCTAGCCAACTGAGCTACGACGCCCCACCGGGAGCCGTGAGTTTAATCACACTTGGGTCAAGTTACCCGCCCAGCCTACTGCAACATATGGAATCACAAGTGGGTCAAAGGAAGTTTGACCTATTGTTACACTTACGTTCAAGTTTTCCAAACTACATGCTGTAAACTTTCCATGTAAGGTAAATAAGACATTTTTATACACTATTACGAAGGCGTTACCTACCGCTCACAAACTTGCAATGGATATGCCTACTTTACGAGTAGTATTTATAAATATACATTTCGCGGTCTTAAAAATCGTATAATTAGAAACTTTTAAGAGCGAAAACTACGCTGTGTTCAAGTATGCAGTCTAACGACGTAATGTTTTACCAAATGAGTGCAAAGACGAATATTTGTATGCATGCTTTCTATAAAGTGCAACCAATTTAAGAACAAAGGATACGTCAGCGTGTAATCCACGACCGTATTACATGCATTACTCCATCCATTGCGCTCGTTAGGGGCAACATTCATAGCTGGGTTATTAGGGTTATCAACTATATGTCTTTGGCTGTAGGAGGACTGAATTATTGAGTCAAATGGCAACTTTCCAGGCGTAGGACACAACAGTAGTTTCATAACGCATCAGGTTGACTGGCTTCATGAAAGATCGCACAGAGCCGGCCTCCCGTCGAGCGTCCGTAAAAAAGTGGGGCAGGTCAGCTAGGAATGACATCGCGCGTAGTGGTCGGCGTGACGTGGCGGGGCAACAAACTAATTTGCAACCCTACTAACCCGGCAAGCAATGCAAACCCTAACAAAAACAATGGATAGAGTTAGGATTTCGTTGGCGATCTCCCTTTCCTCATTTAGCCTCACCCATAAAACCCCGATTACTGCCTATCCCGTAGTTCTCGCTGAAGTATCCTTTGTTCGCTGAGTTGGATCGCATATTGCGATCTTGTCGAGTTTAAAAGCAAGCCAAAATAAATAGGAAATTCTTATACTAATTGAGTAGTCATTTTTAACAGTGTTGTTTCTACCAGCAACCGGAAAACCCTTGTTCAAAGGCCAGCATTTTGCCTTGACTAAAATGTCTTGGAAGTATGCTGCGCGATACTTAATATTATAAGCCTGCTTTTGTTATTTTTTTTCTAAGCTAAAACACTATAGAATTTTGGCTAGAATTTCATGAAATTAGTAGAATATTTTGCCAAATGGGAATAATTTATTTGACCCAATAGTGAAACTCGGTGGCCTCGGCGGGATTCGAACCCACGCCAGCGAGGGGAAGGCTTTACTTCAGCCAGGGCTTTAGCCAACTGAGCCAAGAAGCCCCTATGGGGAGCCGTGAGTTTACTCGCACTTGGGTCAAGTTACCGCCCAACCTACTGCAACGTATGGAATCCACCAATTCTGATACAGTAAGCTGACTGCCCAAGCAGGATTTCCTAGGCAATCAATCTAGAATCCGCCAGATGACTACCAGGTACAATTAATTAGTAGAGAATTTTGGCAGATTTTAATAACTCATTTGATACACTTGTGAACGTGTGGGATTAAACTCACGGCTCCCGGTGGGGCCTTGTAGTTCAGTTGTTTAGAGCGTTGGCTGTACTAAAGCCTTCTCCTTGTTGACGTGGGTTCGAATCCCAGTGAGGCCGCCGAGTTTTTGACAAGTGGTTCAAATAGATTTCATGAGATAGCACTTCCACTCTACACTAGCGCAAATATCGATCCATTCAATACGCCTGGGCCAATCCAGACTGCCATGCCAATGTTCTGTGACCATTAGACCTCGGGAACGGACTGTCGACGAAATTGCCCGAAACACTAGCAAAGAACGTTGCTCCAACCAACTCATCTTCTCATTAAGTGGCAAAACTGAATAAACGCGAGTATTGAAGGCCTAAATGTCCTTTGTGAGTATTTTGGATTTCACAACTGTTATTAGTCCTTCCTGATGCAGGCGGATAAATCCTGCCAAAAAGGTTATCTTTCGAACAGGTTTTATTAAAGAAGAAAGTCACTGTCATGTGAAGGTTGATGTATATCTACATGCAAGGGATTTTCCATGATAATACATGATAGTTCGACCATCGTAGTCCGACGATGTCCACCGTATGCTCCATGGAAGAGTGGAGCAAGGACGGTGACTTGCGTGTGAATTAGTTTTAAGTGATAGTAGCCTTGCGCTGCAGTTACCGCACTCTTTCATCCTCCCCCACCTGAGCCCGGTGTCAAGACAGAGTCAAGAAGACCGGAGGCGGGACAGGACGCAGGTGGCTGGCGCGGCCGGGTCCCCTAAGTCCTAGCCGCCCCTAGGCGTGCCACCACACCTCCCATGTTCGGCATTTGTTAGTGGAGCGCAACCCGAATAACGCATGCCGTGCCCTGATGTGGCCCCCGTGTTGGTCCAACGCATCTACCACGTGGCCCGTTTAGGGGGCACCCATGATAATACATATGCACAGTATGACAGGCGTTGCTTCGTACGGGTACTTATCGGTGCAGGTTTATCCGTTTTATCGTACTATAATCAGGGGGCAACGTAGCACATCTGAACCTGTACACGTGTCTGGTATAATTGTCGTGGAGAGCAGATTGTGTGTGCATGACATGCATAGACTGACTGTTAGATTTCTCAAAGAATGCGCCCACAACCACCACCAGCGGTAGTCTTGACGTTGGTTTTTCATTGGAGCAGTGTGGGTGAGGCAGATGCTGCGAAAATCTGCCTTACTTTAAACTATCACACCACTGCGCCTATTCCATAGGGTAGGTGGTGTACTTCGCCGCTTTATACGGTTGAACTATCCGGGGGGAATTCGGTCCCTTGTAACGTACATCTTCAGCTTTTCGACCTTCGTCTAAGGTCTTCAGATTCCTCAGCCGTTGTACGAAAATGAAATTAATATCAGGGCAAGGATGCCTTGCATGGCCGTCTAAACAGGACGCGGGAAAAGGAAACGGCCGCAGTACATCTGGCTTTCTGCCAAATTCCGGGGAAATTCTGTTTAGGACTAAGGTGAGGGTTGGGGTTAAATTTAGGATTAGAGTCAGGGTTAGGGTCATGATTAGGCTAAGTGTTAAGGCTTTTATCGTGTAACTGGGAGCCTTGTTTTTAGGGTAGGCTAGGAATAAGATTAAGGACACAGATTAGTTTTATGTTAGCGTATATACATAGGTATATTTATCCTTCCTGAAATTTACCGTAAGACCACCTATTTCAAGCGGGAGAGGTGGTTCTTATTCAACTGTCCTGGTTAGGCGGCCATATGAGGCATCCCTACGAATACAAGTTACATATTGACGCAGGTAGAAGGGCTTCAGCATCACACGCTTTTTTTTTCTCGACGCTCTTTATGCTTCAGGAGTGTCACCACATGTGGTGCTGCTTTTAGCGCCGCCTGGGTCTTTCCGCGTCGCTAAAATGATAGAAATGTCTTGAAGAGATCAAGAAACATATGTTTTGCAGAAAGATCTTTAGTTTTTGAAGCTGGGCATTCATTGTTTACCTTCCCCAACCACCAATGAACACTCTTCCGCCCTAACACACTAAACTGATTAATTGGCGAGTCAAGCCAGCATTTTTTGTTAATTCATGCCGTCTACCATGTATGCCCTTGTGTTACTTGATCAGTTTGCTACTAAAAACTCTGCCTTTCTCGCTCGCGCTGGGGAAGGGTGACTAGGGGCCCTTTCTCCGAAAGATTTGTTTACTTAAAAAAAGGTGTCCTCTCTGGGTCTACGAAGTTGAATTGATAAGCGTGAGCGCTGCCACGTGCATTTTATGTCGCCAACAATTCCAACATACACAAAGCATTCCCTATGACGCCCCCCCCCATGCACGCTGGACCGCATCTCGCTGGGCCCATCCTCGGCGGAAGTGAATCAACGGAAGGCACGTAAACCCCTTCATTCAGGCCTGTGGCCCGCAAGTCGGACTGCGGGGAGGGGGCCGACTAGCTCGCGTGCTACAAACGGCACGAAGCAAGGCAATCAAGTTGCGAACCAGGAGCGACCAATATTAACTGTCCAGGGCAGGTTGGACGAGCGACCACGCTAAGTGACCCCGAGGTTGGCTTTTGTTTTTTTTTGACTAGAGAAGAGTTGACTAGGCCGCATTGTTTTGCATATTTGTTTAGGGGGCGTTAAATTTATAGGTCGCATTAAGTCGTACAGCCGTATTCGCGCCAGCTTGCATCAAGTGTTCAGTTACCTAGACTACTGAATGGTAGCTGGAGGTGCAAATTCGGCAGCCAACTTCCCAATAAACGCGTCTTATAGGCATCTCGTCCTCCCACTGTTTACTTTTAAATAGAACTATGATTCAAGTCCCCAGGGAAATCGCTTTAACCGCAAAATCTGCATGCTGTAGATCTGTGGAGTTCTGCACCAAAAACCATGGAGATGTGTGGAGACGAGAACCAGTTTCCTCGGGCGGAGAATCCCGACTCTTCTCTGGAACAACTGGCCTTCGGCAAACAACTAAAGTCGTTCCGACTACTGGCTCAACTACTGCCCGATTCAAATCGTCAGGTCCTGAAATGTCTCCTCCATCTTCTGCGACAAGTGATTGAGAACGAGAAGTGCACACGGATGACGGCTTCCGCACTTGGGACCATATTTGGTCCTGTATTCAGTCCCTGCATGTTCGATCCTTCCAAGTCCTCCGTGCCGGTGAGTTAAACTCTTTACTGTTACAGAAGCATTGAAGCCTTCCAATGGGGTCCTTTCTTGCCACTTAAACGTAGCAGTATTTTTTTTTGACAGCCTTCAGCGACGGAGACAGTTTGCCGCGAACGTTGTCAAGACGCAATCCAGTTGGCAACGCGCCTCATCGAACTTAATGACGAGATTTCTGCTTCCAACTTCATTAGTGGAGGACATTTATAAAAACCTGAACTTGGAGGACCCTGTGAAGTTCCTACTTACACCGAGGGGAAGTAGGATAGTACCCTGCAACAAGGTCATACACACGGTGCCAGTCGTGAATGATCAGAGCGAGAGCATATCACCAGGCTCAAAGAAACCCTGGTCACCCTGTCTGGTTACTCTTTGTGGAAGTGGGTCGAACTGCAGAAGGACACAGGGAGACTCAGGGAACCGATCACCACCTCTCCACACTTCCATAAGGTTCGCAACCCTGTGCTCACCGTACGACAAACGAACAGTCCTTGGGGAGACGGACATGAGGTCCTCCAGACTGCAACCCGCTACCCCCACATCCCCACCTAGCGGCGCCGGGGCTGACGGTGATAGTTGGTCGGAGAAGCGCGACAAGAAGGAACCCGAGGTTGCTGCCGGCCGAAGCAAGCAAACGCCCAATGCACCACGCCTCGGTGCGCTGCGCGAGGCCTTCTAGCATACTGTTATCCGAAAGACTAATATCTGGTAAGTAGAAGGCATTTGTGCATGCAGTTAAGAAAGCGGAAACGATAGTCAAAGTATCAGTTCGTAAGAGACCGTAAAAAAGGCAGAGGTGTGGGAGGAAGGAGCAGTCTATGGTCAGCACGAGTCTATGACAAATAATTTCATTGAAGATCTACCCAGGCCTTCCGACAGTCGGTCTTGCCCGAACAACCACTGAAGGTGCCGTAATAAGCACCGAACCCCGAGACTACAGGACCAAGTGCTGCACGATTAATTGTGCTGACAGCACCGATATGAGCTTAAGTCCAGATATATTCTGTGCCGACTTGTTACTGCATAGCGCAGCTGCCAGGAGTCCGACTCATCAGTGGGTTCCCCAGCGTTTCCATGTGCTTCCTGGTATACACGCCATTTTCAATGTTGACCTTTTTAATTTTCTCAGAAATTAAAAATTAAATCACGCGAACTTATATAAACCGTCAGAGACCAACGTTCTCAGGCCCGGTTCGAAGGTTGATGATAATAACTCAGTTGAAATCCATCACATAATATTCCATAACTTCCAACAGACCATCACCAGCATGCAAATGCTTGATGATTCATCCTTCAGTCTGAAAAAGCTACTGAGAAAATTTTAAAAATGTTGACAAGATTTCCACATGTTAGCGCCTGCGAGCTGCTTGATCCCTGTGCACTTAATTGGATCTCAAGTGTTCAGCGGCAGGTATTTAAATTACTGACTGTCAGCAGACTTACTTCCTCAACTCGTCCAGCTTGGCAGTAGGAAATGATCCACCAGTCAAATAACTTCCTCTGCTGAGGAAATTGTTAAGGGGGGTTTGTTTTAAAATTGCAGCACAACCGGGATCTTCATGCACGGAGGGTCGTGGGACAACTACCGCCCGTCCCGATAAGAGCCCCAAAAGTTTACCCCGCCTTCCCTCCCCACCCCCCGGGAGGCAACTAAAGAACCCTCGACGGCAGCGCCGTGTCCGACCAAGCCCCATCCGTGATTTGCCTCGTTATTTTAAACGCCCATTTATTCGTTTGTTGACTTTATTCTATTTTTGTCTTGGAAGCCTTCTTTATATCATATTTAAATAAGTAATAAAGTTAAACTTTTCGAAATCTCCTTATCTGGGGCGATGAATAAATAGACAGGCCGGTCACCTGCTTCAAGTTTTTGCTTGGTAGGCAGAGGGGAGGGGAACAAGTACTGTAGACGGAACAGCCCAGGAGAAAAATTGTGCTACAGGCGAAGCGGCGAGCACGGACAGAGTTTAAGTAGCTATTACACAGAACGCCTCGTCGATCCAGCTAGTGGGGTTGCTGAGATAAGGCATACGATAAGTTCTGGTTACCCTTCAGCACCAGGTTGGAAGTAGATAACTGAGTGGCGGAGGGAAAGAATGCCAAGCTGGCCCATGATCCACGCAATGACCTGCAGATGAGTTATTCCTGCTGATGATGATTTGGCTAGGCTCCATAAACTCAGTTTAAAAGGTATCTTTCGGATAAACGGCGTTGCAGCATTTACACGAAGGACTACAAAGGAAGTTAGACTACCGGTTGCAGTCCGGTAACGGAGATTAAACAACGACGAGGTCACAAAGGGTCGAAAAAGCAGATAATAATGTATGTATCTCCGAAAAATGTACATCACAGGAAAGCAAACATGGTAAAAAGGTAGGAAAATGCAGTGTACATCCTCCAAATGAGCGTACAGCAGAGTCGAGGGTAAGAAGAAGAAGAAGCGGAGAATTTTACTGAGTCCCTCTGCACAGAGATCTTGCCGCCTCGGAGACCCTCTTGAGACGGGACTCTAGGTTGTCTAATTGCGAAAGAAGCTGTTCTGTTTTAGTAGGCTGGGCGACTTCGGGGAGACGTGCGAGGGGCGTCGGAGGAATGGCATCATAGAAATTAGAAACCGACTTAAAGGTGTACATGGGTTCGCCTGTCATAGAAAAAAGGTAAGATAGGGATAAGGAACCTAATGAGATTGACATAAAAAGACGATTGCCGTTCACCAAAAAGGCTTGGGTAGAGTAAGTTTTGTTAAGCTGAACAACTACGAACAAAGAACCACCATCGGGATCGAGGTCTAATTATACCAAACTGAAAACGCTGCCCGGGCTATGGAAACAAGGAATACGTTCACCCTTCGACATGTATGACACGCATGCAGTCAGCACGAGCTCATGTTGATGGCAGTAAGTCGATGCGAACTCGATCTAGTTTCGCAACAGACAAACGTGACAGCCTGTAATCATAAAAATTAGGATATGTTAGATCGCAGACCATGAGGAAGAAGGAGACTCGCGTAGCCGGGTCTAGTCGAACATATTTACTCTGTAAGCTCAATAAAAACGTGATTCAAATTCACATCGAGGGTTAGGGACAAGGAAACATCGACTATTCACTCAGCTGGCAAGCGCGCCGTCTGAACAGAAAATCAGGTCAGTGGTTCGAATCTTCTGCGCTAGACGCTTTCTGGCTGTGAGATTTTCACCACTCTATACCGTCTGCCTCCAAAGGCCTGGTTGAAAACATTTCGAATACCATTTAGGTGCTAACGTCAAGAGGATAAGAAAGTAATACAGCGGTCCCCAGTGCCACATACAATCATCCATCTGCCACAATCTACGAGGGCATTCCTCGAGAGGTTCTGTAAACAGAAGACAAAACATTATAAATGTTTTAGAGCTTTGATAAAGCTGGGGTCCATGGGGCTGGATTTTCCTGGACTTTTGATCCATGCGAAATGAAAAAAAACAGGAGAAAGAGCGCATACTGGGTTTCAGATAGCCTACAAGTAAATATAACAGTTCAGAAGAATCAGTAACAGGTCATGTTTTACGCTCAGAGAATTGTAGACCAAATCCGACAGGAGCACAGTAAAAGGATCCCCCAGCTAACGCGTTGACCTGATTATTCTTTACGTTTACCTCTCACCCTTGCTGTTATGTATTGCTTTTCTGTAAATTCAAACTGCTGTCTGCTTCCATTCGCTGGCTGTGCTATGCAAAGACGGGTTGCAGTTGATAAGCCGTCAATAAATTCGTTGGTACCAATAAATCCTGCTGTTTACGCCTGTTTTAAATTCAGACCCGGGAAAAAATGCTTTAAATTTCATAAAAAAAGCTTATCAAAATTTTCGCACACGGGAGGGAGAGCACCCGAAGCGTAGTTTGAGATTTAAAACTGCAGTTGGCCTCATTACGAAGTACTCTAACCTTTTGGGGTTTTCATGTCTTTAGGAAGATCTGATGAGGATTCTGAACATTAGAAGTATTAAGTCCAAACATTAGGGGCGTATTGACAGCTGCCATTCTGTAGTTCAGGTTTGACTAGCAATTCCGACAGAACAAACATTCAGACAGCAAGCCAGAAAGAAATATAGATTACTTCACAAAACCGACATGCAACTGTGAAAACTCATAGATGGAAGGCCCAGAGAATGATTCGGGGGTTGATGGTTAGGCTTATCCCTGACAGTAAAATAACTTTTGGTTGTGCGAGTTTCATGATTTCCTAAGGCCCAGTACTAGTTAATACTGACTGAGAAGCAATATACGTCAGGCAGACTAATGTCTGCAAGATCTATCATATCTCGCCATGATATGTAGTCCACCTCATGTATTGGTTGCAAACGAAGAGCGTCAGATAACGGTCAACGGCTTAGCTTCCCACTGCAGCTTATTAATAACTTTTGAATTAGTGCATTACTACTTCGATTCAGTAGCTTGATGTAATTAGGTTTAACGTCTTTGTGGTTTCGGGTCCGAAGATGTGCATGCTTACCTTCCAAGTACGGGGATCTTTCTGTTTGGAGCACATTTCACACAAACATACAGAAACAGTAACATAACGATTTTGGGGTTAACGTACTATTCGGCGAGTAACCACCATTCTATGTTCGGAGTGCCGTTAGTACTAACCTATAACAGTACCAGTGGCTTAAGCGCTTGACAGGTAGGGACGAACAGATCTTGGATCGGCACGCTTTTGGCCCCGTTACCACCATCCTCTGCATGAAGTGGTGCCCTTATTAAATTATAATCATACTAGTGGCTTTTGCTGATAGAGTTCTTATTAATTTATAATCATATGGGTGGCTTTAAGTTATGTGCTGTTTCTGAATGTGGGGCAAGTGGCGGTACTGCATATTCGAATGCGTCACTTTCAGGATTGGGTGTTGGCAGTTGCTTGGGCAGATTACAAGTGGTGTGTAAACACCATCAATCTGATTGGTGCAATTTACATGTTGCGGCACCCTCTTGCGTGCACATTGACAAATTCAAATAGGGGAATCACAGTAACACGAAAGTTGTTTTCGTGAGCTTTTGCGTTACTGATTGATGCCATTTTATTCTTTCCACCCAAATTACCTCGATTCCTACTCTTCCCATAAAGGCGGTCTGAGCAGATTTGTAGCGGGGAGGAGTAGTAAGCCAGTCTTGCCGAGGCAACCATAGGCGTAGCTTACTATCCGCATATACCCTAAACTATAGTGAAGTGCACTCACCGATCATGTCATGGGAAGGGATCGTCCAATTGTTATTGTTGACTCAGGCTGAATTATAAAATGCAGTATTGAGGTGAAAGATTCTACATTTTTCAATGTCCAGAAGGTTTTGCTGATGCTATTTAGGACTACTTTAGGGCCTACACTTAGGCTTGTGGTTGAAGTATACAATGTACATAACTGTTAGGCATTCGTTGAGTCTCAAGATCCCTGATGGTCTGAGCTTTTCGCGCTGCCTTAAAAGAGAGACGAAAACCTTGCAAAAGGTAGTTCCACTTTACCTTCAAGGCCAAAATTAGACAACTTTTCGTGGGAGTAACAATTACTGACGACTCTTGATTGCAAGATGGAACAGGACGTTCCGGAAACAAGCAACAGGCCACGCGTCCATGATTCAGTGGATCGGGGGTTGACAATAGCAAATGAGCCAGAAGTGGCAACAGTCTTTCAATTTCGTCGGCAGTGTCTACCAATGAGCATATACCTTGACGACCCATGCGACAAGCCTACCACAGAGCGGAGCCATAGTTGCGGCTCTTCTGATTGGACAGCTCCTTGTGGTTAGGTGACCAATCAGGTTCGCGCGCTTATAATATGCTATATCTGGACGACATTGCTCACCGGAATTCGCAAAGAAGTCCTCGAGCCAGGCTCCAGGCCACTGCATGGTTGAGAAGGAGACCTCCGAGGAGAAGTCTTCGGTTAGCGAATTTGCGGCTACCCGAAGCAAGTTAGCCTCATTTGCCTGTTCCAGGGGTTGTGCCAACGAGGAGGCCAACAGGGAGGGGTTATCAGTGCAGGCCGCACACAAAGTCTCCAGTTTGGCACGAACAAATTGGATGCAGACTGCGGTCCAAGGAGCGAAAGGGACACCAAGATGGGCGTCAAAATTTATCGACCGCAGCTTCTGCGACAAGTTCGCCCTTCGCATGGCAAATAAGATTGCTGAAAGCTTCTCTACGTGGAGGGAGTATGCGTTGGGAAGGATGCTATGAACGAAGAGGCTCCACGCCTGAGCAGTCGCCTCCCATGACAGAGTGGGAGCTATGCCTGGGGAGAAACTCGAGGGCAGTTTGTTTAGAAGGTCGTTGTCGACGCGGAGTAGATCGCGAGTGTTGAATGCAGAGACCGATGCAGGCAGTGAATTGTGCAAGTTATCCACACACTCGTTGTAGGCCCCTAGAATGAGACGCGGGCTCTAAAATGCATATAAGTGCACACAGAAGTAGATAATGAAAGCACGATTTCAACAAAGTACTGATAGACTGCAGAGGTATGCACATATCCAACTCACCGGATCAATCAGGCCTTGTGTATTCCAGTTCTCCAGGAGGTTTAGCAGGGGTAAAAGGAAACAGTTCTCCACGTGCATAAGCGTTGCATCCATGAAGGTTGAGACAAATGGAGCTGCCGTCTTCATGGAAAGAGTGGTGTCTTTGTAGTCCGGTTCCGGCCTCCTAACTAGCCCCTCCTTTTCAAAGACCTCAGAGAGCCAAGAAAGTCCATCGTGAAGTTGAGGGGTCCAACTATAGGCGAGGGTAGCATGACAGGTCGGCAGGGCGAAACAGAGGACATGCACCCGACCGGTCGGCTCCGGTTGTTCGTCCAGTGGGACTGCGTCGATAGTACATACATTCAGTGTGGGCAGACGCAAGGATTCCAGAGTTGGCAGAGGCATGTCGATGGAGATTAGGGCTGACAGTGGGGAGAGCTCAAGCCTGGTGGGGGGTGAGGACAGAACCGTAGTTCGGTAGCGACCCAGTTTGGCTAGAAGCCAGCTGAAGAGGAGGGCATGGGTGGACAGTGGAGACGGACCAGTTGTAGGGAGCGAGGCGGGCAGAATAATACCTAGTTGTGCGTTCTCCATGTTCGAAAGGGGATCGAGGGGTCGCCAGGCCAGATCGAAGTCGACCTAAACGCAGGGTTAAAGTCAATTGACATTACTTGAGACAATGGTATTTGAACAAAACTAAAAAAATTTCGCGATTACACTAGGAAGTTAGAAAGTCAAATGAGCGACTCTTCAAAGAATATTGGACAAGCGAACTTGTTTGATAGGCATGGCCATAACAACCAATATTACACCCGAATGCTTACTGACATGCTCAATAAACATGCTGGCATCATATCAGGATTACGTTGCCTACTTTTTAAGCACCATACACGGTAAGGATAGGGAATGTAGCTGGGGTGGGTTGAATATGTAAGACACGCTACTACATTTATTTAAGTAGGCGTTTTTCAGTTAAGCTCTTCCTTGGGTTAGGGACCTGCATCTGAAGACCCCACCAGTATAACTCCTATTACCACTAATTACCGTAGGATACGTTCCACAGGTTATCTGTTGCTGAACCCGACTACATACCATATACCTGCCACGCAAACAAAGCTGCGGATATTAGACAAAGCGAATACACCTGAGAAATTTGAAACCTTCGATTACTTGTGATTCCTTTACATCGACAAGATTTCTATCGTTTAAGTGCGAAATAGCAGTAAGACGCTATTTACTATCCAATGGCAATGAGGACAGTGACTGGCAATCCTTTTTATACAGTGTGGTTTAATTAAAATAAGAATCAAAAATACCCGGAACCAACGCCCATTATTCATGTAAAGATTAACGTACGAGCGCGATAACCACTAAACGACGGTATCCTACGATCTTCAGATTATGTCTCATAGTTATCAACCCACTGTTGTGTGAAATGCTAGTGCTTGTGTTTGGGGGTCCAGGTCGTATACGTAGTACGCGTAGACGAGGTCACCAGCAGCTGCGCCCAATTCAGCGTCAGACAACTGATCAGCTCGAACGGTGGTCTGATTGTGGGGGTGGGGGGAGAGAGTGAGGTCGACGACTCAGCACATTTTCCTCACTATAAACAATCTGAAGCATTATCACGGTGCGCTAAAATCCGTGGCTTAAAAGGTAGCCAACTGCTTTGTATGGAGTGGCTGACTGGTGGACTGAGAGTCAGTCTGCAATGGTTCCTTCTTAATGTGGTCTTTATGGCACTCCCACTCCGTGGGATCCGAGCCAGGTGTGGTAGTACGCCCAGGGGCGACTCCGGTCACGCCAGATACCTGAGTCTTCTCCCGCCTCCGGTCTTCTTGACTCTGTCATGACATCGGGCTGAGGTGGGGTAGGAGAGAGTGCGGTAGCTGCAGCGCAAGGCTACTATCACTTAAGATTAATCCACGCGCAAGTCCCTGCACCACCGTTCTGTGGAGCAAACGGTGGACATCGACGGTCAAACTGTCGAATCAACATTACAAATTACTTTAGGCAATCCTGCCTGTTCAAGAGCCTGTGTAAATATCTCAAAAAACGCTGAATGAGCTTCGAGTTCCACGGCAGTTTTTAAAACGAAAATATATGCTACACCGGGCAAGTTCATAACCAACCTTGTCAGCCCACTTTGAGAATCTCGTCCGTTTAGATGGAGTAGGAGCATCAGATGACCTCACCGGTCGGCCTTGCAGACGTTCAGAGTAAGCCACCACTCTAGAGCCCGCTAAGCATATGGCGTCTGCTGCCAAAGACGGGTAGGCGGGCATGGAGAGGATCAAATCCTGGGATTTCACCTTATTCTGCCTCCACTGTAGGCACATTTTCCAGTTTTCGAAATGGGTGCACAAGGTGCGCAAGCGGCTCAACTGTTGTGCCTGATACTTCAAGAAACGACGCTTACAGACGCAACGGACCACGCTCCGCAGCAAGGTGTCGAAGAGGTCCACCTAAATATTGAAGGAAGATATTGAAATAAAATTGCAGAGAAGGGCCAAGAAAACAAAAGCCAAATTCAGAACGATAACTAACCAGCACTCTCTCCTCCAAGTATACACGCCCACAGAGTGACGCAGCCAACGGTGGGACAGTCGTGTCAACAATATGGTAAGCCTGATTCTCTACCTCAGCACCGACCTGCGCATCACGTTCACGAATAACAGGGACCAAAATCTAAAACAAATAAATTGCTACTTATGAATTGATAGTAGCGAAAATAACCAACATAGTCGGGTGAGCCTAACAATGAGCACAGGGGGAAAGTTCGGTTTCGGCAAGTAGGCTTTTCATCCTAATAACTAAACATGGATGCAGTTTTTGGATGGCTTAACTACATTCGTAAATTCTGTAATCAGGACGAACCAACAGGCGCATGGGACGACGAGATTCATGTGCACCTTGGAAAATTAAGCACTTTCGGAGTGGGATGACGGAGGTTGCCCGATCGAAGTGGCCTGCTTCAGAAAAACGGGTTAAGTTGTAGAAGCCCATTAAACTGCTTCAGAACGGCAGTTTGTACTTACCTTCCAGAGAACGGAGGTACCCGTGGTGAAAACTTATACCCGAGGGGCCGTAAATGCCCCCTGAAACGTTTCAACTTGATAGGAATTCGGGTGCAGACTTAATTACGCCCTTTGCCATGAGATATTAGGGACAGTCTTGCTATAAATACAATTCCCAATTTTAGTCGGATTTTCTGAGAAGTCCAATGAGCAGACCTTTATCATCTTGGCGGTAGGAGTAGGAACCAAGTTTCGTCTTTGGTGCTGGACAGCACAAAAAAAGACAAAAGCACACCCAGAAAAGGCGGTAAGCTATTTATTTAATTTTCACGATAATACGTATAGACAAACGTGGTTTATACACGCGCCAGAATACTGCATTAAAGCGCATCTACTTTTAAGTTATAGCAGGGATATCACCAAAATATCTGCCGAAACAATTTGAAATATCCCAAACCTACACATGAGGTTTCTGTGGGTAAACTGTTGGCATATTTAACGCCACCGGTTTTAAAAATTACCGAGAGTTTGTGGAAAAGTAACATCAGAGAATAAAAGTGACAGGCCTGGAGGGAACGCAATGATTTATAGATTCCAAAAAAAGGTAAATGTTCCGTAAAAACAATACAGGCTGACATGTACTTCATTTCAGAGTTAGAGATGTAGCAAGGTTTTTGAAGACTGGAAAGCGCGAAGAATACCGAAATGCTTGTACCCATTGACGTAAGATAAGGGAGTAAAAGTACTTAAAATCCGCCTTGGGTAGGGTTGAAAGAGGGCTAGAATGAACAAAGACCTTGTGGCATCTGTGATAAGAGGTGGATCATCATCATCATCACCACCACCGTCATCGTCGTTATCATAAACATCATCACCACCACGACCACCACCACCAACACTACCAGCAACAAGCAATGTTATGCCTGAGAGACGGGGAGTTTATGACATCAGCTGATTTCATACGTGTGTTCGAAAAAAGTCCAGATTACTTGTGTTCAGATGATGTGTTACATTACCCAAGAGATGATCCTGCTGTGTTCAGGTGGCGTAAGTCGCATGAACGTCAGTAACTGTTTGAACGCACTTGAGTCGGTACTGATGTAAGTCTAATGGCTGCAGATCAGCGCGACCGGGAGAGGATGAAGTGGCTTTCCAGCAGGATCATTCAAAATTAAGACGGCCGATCGCAAGGGACTGGAGCCCGAGATGGCTGTCGGCTGCAGATTCCCGTCAACGACAGAACGAAGTGAAAAAGTTTATCGAGGAGCAAACCATGCAATGACTGATTTGATCTAGTACACATACGGGTAGGAGTAAGTGTGTCTGCTCTAGGGCTTACTGCAACACTGCGTCTTTAGTGCGTATCAACGGCAGTCCAATTCTCGGTCAATTACGACCATCCAGACCGAGTAAAAAAACTTCAAGGCCGACTCAGAAATTCTCCACCCTCGTCAGGCTGCCAACTTATTCCACTCTGTTCTCCAACCCTTCTGTCCAAACTACGATCCCCTCTAAACTAGTGCCCAACTTCTTCTCCTTCTACTCGGGACCGGACCCGAAGGTCGTAGTGGGTAGGGTCTCCCTATGGTTTTAATTGCCACAACCTGCAGGGGCACAGCAGACGGAATGTGTGCTGCTGTGGCCTCGTTAACGTGCGTAGGTAAGTTCGCGTGTTGGCATACGGCACGGGCGCCTATGATTCAGAGCATCCCTGCGGAATGCTGAGCCTCATGAGCTCGTCAGCAGGTGGGTCCACTGTCACGAATTGAGGCGAATGTTCGCATTCCAGATGTGTGAATAAGTGAACAAGAAGGTTGTTATTCACCGGAAGCATGGCTTTATTCGGAGAATTCAAACACAAAAATGTGATTACGGAGAACGAACGGCGCCAAATGAAACCAACGGATCCGGCTCTGGTTCGCTTCTATGATCTGCCAAAGGTCCATAAACCAAATGTGCCATTGCGGCCAATAGTTGCCCTGAAAGACAGCCCCAACCATAATCTAGCAAAATGGGTGTACCCGAAACCGAAATTCCTCCAAAACAATTCGCCTGCCTCAGCCACCCTGGCAGACCTGCAAGGTCGGAGGATTCAATCGGACGAAGTGATGGTCTCTTTAGACGTGACATCCTTATTCACATCCATCCCGCCGAGTTAAGCACAATAAGTCTTGCGCAGGAAACTTGAGGAGTCATACGAAGAAGCCCAGAGTTCTCTCAAAATTGAAAACCTTATTAAGCTGTTCGAATTTTGTCAAAATACCTTCTTCACCTTCGCCGGAGAAACTTATGAGCAGATCAAGGAAAGTCCAATGGGCTCCCAAATCTCCGGTTGTGGCAGAATTGATATTACGAAAGCTGGAAAAGATCACTTTCACCCAACAGCAGCCTAGCTTTTTGTGCCGTTACGAAGAGGACACATTTCTTATCGTCAAGAGGAACATGCTGCAGTATTTCCATGATCACCTTAACTCGATCTTCCCAGATATACAATTCACGAGGGAAGAAGGAAAAGAGCAGCAGCTCCCCTTCCTTGATGTACTCGTCAGGCGAAGTCCTAACGGCGAAATAGAAACGGCTGTTTACAGGAAAGCGACGAATACCGCGCAGCTTCTCAATTTTCACAGCAACCATCCGGTGGCTCACAAACGAAGCTGTGTGAGATCGCTGTTCAAACGCATCCAGACTCATTGCAGCAACTCGGCGGAAAAAAACACGTGAGGCCCGTTACCTCCGCGACCAGTTTATGCGGAACGGCTATCCGAAGGCATTCATAAGCCGATGCCTATGCGTTCGCCCCCAAGGAACCAAATAGAACCTACCCCTACGGTATGGCATGCGATGCCATACATCAAGGATGTGTCAGAAGCGACCGAGCGCATTGGTGCGGGACTTGGTGTCGGAATTGCACATCGACCCACAGCTACCATGCGCAGTAAGGTCATGAGAATAAAGGACAAATTAAATCCTAATGAGCAGTCGGGGGTAGTGCATCGCATCTCGTGCCAAAACTTTTCCCGTAACTACACAGAACAGACTGGACGCATGCTTGCATCGCGCATACACGAGCATAAGCTTGTTGTGAGAGGAGGTGACGGTTTATCGCAAGTGGCTGTCCACACCTACGAAACGGGTCACGAGTTTAACTTCATAGCCACGAAGATAATCACCCACGCCAGATGCAAGACAAACCGAGTTGATTTAAGCCTGGGCCTCCGATGAAAACTCGGTCAATCGATTTATCGATCTGGCACCGGCATACAGGGCCCTGCGTAGGCATCTCCGGACAGGCGCCACTGGTGTCGGATTGGCCCCTGCTGCCTATAAATGGTACTCGTTTATGTTGCCGTTTTATCTCTGACGATGGACTCCGGTAAGAGTTCGAAAGCTCAGACGAATAAAGCCATGATTCCGGTGAACGAACAACCTTTTTCTTCACTTATACGTCCACCGTCATTCGAAGTGCTGACAACCGACAGCTGCTAAAAATTTAACCAATGCAAACACAAAAGTATGCCGATACCGGAGCAGGCTTTCGGTGGTAATGGGAAGAGAACCAGTTCAGGCAAAGGAGATATGTGTTCTGATGATGGCGCTTATATGGTCAAGTTGTGTCGATAGCATCCATCTAGATTCGCGACAAGATTTAGATATTTGCATCTTTATAATTCACGAGCGTATTGGGTGGCACAGGAAGAAAAGAACGACGAATCTAAACAGGAATTTATGACGATTGAACTAAACTATGTGTAGCAATTGCATTTCAGCCAAGTTGATGGTGACTACATTGGGAGGATCAAATATGTAGCCGTTTTCTAATGGTTTCAGTGTAAGCGTGCTATGGGAGTGACTCGATGCAAAGTGTGATAAGGTGGATCGGTTGTTAGGAGATCAGGTAACCAACCGATAGCACGTCCGTTCAAGGCTGTAGCAAACGCGTGGTAGCCATTTACGGCAGATTTCCATGTAGGGGTGCAATAAGGTGACTCGAAGTACGTTGGTACATGGTATGTCAAAGGGAAGGAAACCGAGTAACCGACCCGAAGAATCCACAGTAAACACCCCTACTTTCACAAAGTAAGTAGGTATTTATAAACATTATTCTGACTGAGATCGTACATTGCTTCGTCGCCCAAAGTTTGAATGGATTACTGGTTGAACATTAAGCATAGCCTAAATGACAATGAGCCTACCTGACGAATTTGGTCATTAACAAGGTCCGCAATGATGTCATCGCAAATCGCTGAAACTGGAACCAGAGACCGTGTTGCAAGTCCACTGCGTTCGTTAGACGGCTCATTGTGAACGCCTTTCTTCGACTGTGCGCGCGTGGAGACGGGTAAGACGGGGTGAGAGGGCGGTGTGGGCGGGAGCTCGGATACAGCTGCGAATGGTGGGGTAGCTGGAAGAGCTACCGGAGCAGACGGCGTCGTCAAAGTGGCTGGTAGTGTTGTTGTGGGTGGGGGGGAGTCCTGCTTTAAAGGAGGGGTCTCTGCCGGCAAAACTGGGGCGCCAGGGACTGTGACTGGAGTTGGAAGAAGACGGTTATGCGCATCGAATGAGGAGTGAACTGGTAGGGGAATGGCATCGGATGGGTTCACTGGGCCGCCATTGAAAAGAACAGAGAGGCGAATACCCGCGCGTTTGCTTTCAATCAGCTAAAAATAGACAGAGAAACACGATGACTGTAACCTCTCACACATGGTACCAAATGCGATCGTAGGAACGAAAACAGTGACCGATGGTGTTTAGTGCGAAGGAAAAAAAAACAACCGCAGTCTATGAAACAGGGTTGGAATATAATGCAGACTTCAATGATCAGAGGCACAGCCGTAGAGGTTGGCTGTGCCCTGCTTCTAGGGGATCGTAAATCATGCGTCGAAGGATTTATTGGCAGCTGAATCCTATTCTTAGGCTAGAAGACAGCCCAACAAGAGAGCTGACAACTGTAAATATGCTCTAGAAACTCTGTTAGACGAATGGAAAACTCCTCCGTCGAATGTGGCTTACTCAAGTGAACTAAAAATACTGTGCCGTCTTAAAATATCACCAGTCGTATGAGTCGCATGTTAACCACAGACTAAAAGCTAACTTGAAATTCGGAGTAATCTTCCAGAGAGCGCGAAGCATACAAGTTTAGTATCTCAGAGCATCCTGGCAACGACCTCAGCAGAGACCCTGCAAGTGGCGGCCCTCAATCAGAGTCCAACTGTCGCAAGCGAAGTCCACCGTTTACCGCAGGGAGTGGATGCAGCACCGGTGACGTGCACAGCATCTATCGAACTGCTCTTGATCCCTCACCCAAGATGCTTCGATGAAGTGTGGAAATTGCTATGCAAGATACATGGTTCAATGATTAGGGCGCTAGATTTTTTAACAAACAGACCACGATTTCAAGCCTCAGAGTTCACACTCCTGGGGTTAGGCATGGTTGGCTGACGACGGCTAATAAGCCAGACATGGTCATTTGAGTCTCGCTTGACTGTATCGGTAATTTTATTCTGGCTATAATACAGACCGATGTGCGGCTGCTGGTGGAGCTCGAGCATGAGTCGAATGGTACAATCGCAACGAGTATGTCCCGTAACGCGATCGGTAAGTACTCCGCCACCATTGTTACAAATAAGTGGGTCAAACTGTTCCGCTGAATTTCCCAAAGGCCCCTCGACGAGGTCCAGTGAATCCAAAAAAAAAGTAACTATGACAACTAAGCAGGTACAAAATTACACCAGACTGGAGAAGTATACTGGCGGTGGAAAGGTCACCAACAAAATAGTGGTGATTAGAAAATGGGTGCCTCAGCTCTGCTGCGAACACTTCATTCGAGCACAGATTACTCGTTAACATGGAGACCGGGGCCGGAGTGCGAAATAAAAACTGAACGCCCAGACTCCACATAGCAGACAGGACTGATCGATAAACGCCTCTCTCGAGTTAACAGTTTTTATTTTGAAGCAATGAACAGAGGAGGTGCGCTTAATTACGCGGTTCGTGAGAGTTCCATAAGCGTAAACTTCCAAGAATCCGTTGCAGATGGAGACCACCATCACAAAATTATTAAAAAATGGCATCCTAGCAGCAGTGGGTAGTAGAAGTGGCACTTACTGAGGGAGCACGTCGTTCCTTCCAGGCAAGTTCCGGAAGACGCGGTGGGCATTGGCGGTGAAAGACGAGGTCGGTGTCGGTGACAGAAAGGCCCCAGTGCTCACAGAATGCCTGTGCATCAGAGATGCTCTCAAAGGCCAATTGGTGGACCAGCGTCGAGAGGGGGAACTAGGAAAGACAGAAATAGGAAGGTATTCGTCTAATTAAGAGCACTTTCTAGAGTTTCGCAGTCATGTGGTTAAAAAACGGTCAGAATATGGGCCTCCGACGCCCACAGCGGCAGTATCAGACGAATTAGGGTCCAGCAACAGGTGATGTCAAAAACGGGTGACTACCTGCTGGAGACTGCGGCTACAATACTGTAAGGTCGGCTTGGCATACCCTTATAATTGAAGGTAGAAGATGCGATCGCCGGAGCAAGAATTTTACTGACCTCACGTTTCGGATTCTCCCTCAAACCCATCATCAGAAACCGTCACCGAAAAGGGTTAGGTAGGTCATCTTGTTAACAACCCTGAAAAGGCACTCGCAGAAAGGCTGGTGGAGACACGACCCCGGCCCAGCGGAAGTACTACTTGTCCGTGGAATCCAGTGCTAGGAAGCCGAAAAGGATCCCACCGTCCACAGACCCGCGCTAGGGGCAGATAAGGCGCATTTTTGAAAACTGTCTAACAGTATATCTAGGCACGCACGTGATATGCCTAAAAAACTGCCACAGAACAGGAATTAGCTCATTTCCAACGGATGGTGCGCCTGCTACCCGGCATTGAGGCTACATTGCATATGACGTAAACTTGTGATTTGACAGATGGGAGTCATTTTCCAGTCTTCAGAGAACACACCGTTCAGACTGAAACTAGCTTTTGGTGGACTAGAAGTTATTACGCGAGCCGAGCTAAACATGTTGGTTTCCAATTCAAACTTGCCTAGAGATGTGAGCCCCCATGCAGGATCCGTCTGTTCAAATGCAGACTAGTAGTAATACTAAGTAGCAGCATAACCGTCAACAAAAATACAGTCCACAAAGTCTCAGCACGGAATGGACTAAAAAACATTCGAGGAATTTGTAGAGATGAAACTGGAGAGATGATTATACCAGCCGTGAAATAAAATTCATCCTAAATTATAGCTGCAGGTGAAATTCGCGTGATAGAAGACTGTGCTAAGAGGAGCCAGGATAAAAAAAGTCATTAAATAATCCTAGATATATGTGGTAATTCGCGCGATTAATTAAACACCCAGGTAGATTTTTTGTGAGTCTAGGATTAAGTAGAAGCAAAAAAAGTGTGCGGATAACAGAGACATTACCTCGGTAACTAAATAAAAGTGCCGTGTATCTTGGGGAGCAGCGTTAGACACAATATAAATGTCCGCTGATTTGTACCCTGGCGTTTCCTGGTCACCATCTTCATCCTACATTAGCTTAGGAAAACGGCACTCAGTGCATTAAGTGTCCACTCCCCCCCCCCCCCCCCCCAAGCGTCCATAACACAGGATCCAATGCGAAGTACAGAAACATCCAGTGCGGGAGGACCTCCGCAGACTAGAGGTTGGCGGCAAGTCACGCAGAAATGGCGCACATCCAGCACGTCTGACTGAAGAACGGGAATACAGAGGATCCCATTTTGCCTCACAGGCGAATAAGTCGGATAAACAGGACGCGGACCCCCAGCCTAGCGAGGGCTCATCGAGTGCATGAGGACTTTGAAATATTACGGCACAGGTAAGCAGGAGACACAAAGAGCGGCTTACCAGGACCTCGTGCCGGGGGTGTCCATTAAAGGCGGCGGCCATGGAGTAAAGGGCCTGCGATCTGACTTGGCTAAAGTATCGATGCAATAGGCAGGCAGTGAGGCAGTCGGCCTGGCGAACCAGACGAAAGAAGCGAATAAAGTTGCGCTCGGTGACTGCGAAATTAACCTCCATGGCAAACTGCACCGGTGCGGACTTCCGTAGCGCGGCGGGAAACTTCTGCACCTCACTGAAATTGACAAAAGTAGGAGCAGACGGGCGGTGGAAGTAAGAGATTAATGTGTACAGAAAAGATGGGGTTTACGAGAAAAAGGATATCCGCGTTGTTACTGCATTGCTGCCAGAGTTCCCAAGTAGGAGGGGGCAGGGCGGTCGAGGGACGAACGCAGTTACAACGCTATATCCTGCTCTCAGATCAATACCTCCCTTCCTTCACTTTCATATCAGTCAACTTGATACACAGGATTAGAAGATTACGTGAAGGCAATTCTCAGAATACCATGGACTAAAAAAGAACACATACAGTATCATAGAAAGACGTGTCTGACATGAGGGTAGCCTAGAAGAACTCAAGCACGTCCTAAGGCCTGCATTTTTTCACCTATTCTGTCAACGGCCTTTATTTGTGGTGATTTGTCGTTTACTGACTACCGGCTCGAAAGAAGGTTTGAACAATTTTATCGTTTGCATTGCACTATTCATAGACTAAGACAAAGGCTTAAGGGTGTTCTAAATTCCTCCAGTTCCTGAAAGACGCAAGGTCTGCGAGTACGAACATGTGCTATTGGCTGTATCGGCAAAGGAATACCTCTTCGAGTTCCAACCTTTTCATATTTAAGAGTTGTATGTGTTTTACGTACAAGTTATATATTTGAAAAGCTCAATAAGGACATGACAGCGCGGGTTCAATGGCTTCCTATCAGTACAGCCTCTATGAGACTCTCGTGCATGTGAAATCCGAGCTGCGCCGTTTTTCCGTTTATGGGGGACAACAATAAATCGTAACTTTTTCATTTAAGTAGGCCTTGCTACTCTTAAACATAGTTTAGAATTTCCGTTGAGATTTACTAAAATAAACGAAATACTGTATTTTTATTTTGCCTAATTTTTTTTGAATGTTATATTCGTTCAACCGTGGACGTTTCAATGGCTGAAAATCATAGTTAGGTTGTGATGATAAATTCCTGTGTTATTCCGAATTCTGTTTGAGTACTTCATTTCGGTTACCAAGTCCTGATAGTCAACTAATGTACTGGAAAGGAGAAAGAATTAGACTAACTATGGGGACTCCATCCCTCCGGCATTTCAGCGCTATCTCCAATATAATCAATCTGACGCGTTGAAATCCAGCCCGGTGAGCTAAATGTCTTGCCTTGAAAGACTGTTAACTGATGGGATAACTCAGTCCTCTCGGTCAGTCCTGTGGGGGTGTTTTTGTGGAGTGACTAGTAGATTAAGCGTCAGGCTCCTTTTGAATGTGGCCCCATAGCACTTCCGCTCATGTGGGATTCGAGCCACCACCTTGTTTCGGTGAAAACCTGGTCTATCGTGTGCAGACCAGGCATTTGTACCACACAGAGGCCGGCCGTTTAGCTTTGCCAGCCGCTGCGCGTCCGAGACCGCCTGCGGCCACCCTGACTCTGTTTTACCAACAGGCGGATGGAGTGCGAAAGATGCTGCGCCAGTCTGCTAGCACTATAAATTAACTCACACTCAAACCACCGTCTTTCACCCACAACGCTCTGGGACACACGGTGGACATTGTCGGTAACAACGGTCGAGCTGACACCAAACTTATCGGCTCCAGGAAAAACACACCAGAGAGGCAGGGAGAGAGAGAGAGATAGATAGATAGAGAGAGAAGCGGGTAAACTCACGCCAAAACACTGGCATCGTTCAGCTTCATCAGAATCATGTAGGCCCGGAATTCGGCCTCACAGGGACAGGGATCGACAGTGCTGGCTGGCAGTGGAAGCGAGGAGGGCTTAAGATCATCGTAAAGTTGTTTCAGCGTCTGCAAACACTGGGTCAGATTCTCCGAGTTGATGCGCGGATCGAAGAATCCAAAGGTTGGTCCACAAGGCGAGCAGCACAAAAGATATGAAATCGTGTGACCTTTTCTATGATGCTGATTATGGTCGGCGAGTAGATATTCTGCTGAGTTATATCCTTTCGAATTGCACGAGTGCGGGTCCACAGAAACTCGTACCTAACAAAAGGTAACAGTGGATGCAGGATGACTAACAAGCTGAATGAATAGTCCTAAAATTTTTGGTTTACGGTAAATTTGAATAGTTTATCAGATAAAGTGTGAAAAACTCTGCGGCCTTGGTGAATTTGGAAACTACGATGGCAAAAGCAAGGTTTGAGTGCGACCAGCGCTCTAGCCACTTAAGATACGTGTCCCGACCGACACATAAAATTAACCTACGGGGCTATGAGGGGGTAGATGAAAAGTTACCGACCTAGCTCGGATTAGATTGGAGCTATATCCGTCTGACTAGCTCTCTTTTCGATCGAGAGCTCTCCCTGTCAAAATTTCGAAGTGAACCACATGAGGGGATCTGATTTTAAAGGAGTGCATCGCTTTTGGACCCACTACAGTGATTTCTAACAAGCACTTATAAAACTGCATATGCATAGGAGGGAGCATTCGCTTTTGGAACTCAGCAGTGTTGTTGCTTTTCAGCAAAACAGACAGCTGCAAAGTAAGCATACTAGTACGGCTGCTCTATTCATCTGCCATAAGCAACACAAAGACACGCAATGACCATCTACGGATGAGACTTGCTAGAACTTAAAACTGACACACGGGCATTTGACAAAGGTAAAAATCTACCAAAGATCAGATATCGACAGAAAATGTTGAGTATAAGGCATGAGAGAACCAATTTAGGGGGAAGAAAACACAAACCAGGGTTTCCAGAGGCTGCGCGAAGAGTCTATTTCTGGTCGATCAGCAATTGAGGCCAACAGATAGGCCATTGTACGCTCCAGAACTTCAGGTGGTCGCAACTCCCAAGGTAGTGGCTCAGCCTGATCCGCAGAGGAGCGGCTGTAGTCCTTTACAGCGCGAGTGTGATCCAAACGCCAGAAAGCACTTCCTGCAGAGAAGCTACTGGTCAGGCATTCAAAGATGGAGACGCGTTGACGACACTCGCGCAGGTAGCGCTCCGTCTCCGGACACATGTCCGGACAGACGCCGTGGATAGTCGCCCGACCAGCGACCCCACTGCCGCGGACAGATGACTGACGCACGCGCCCGCTGACAGCCGCTTGTTTGACTAGGGCGAACTTCCGATGCTCGGCTTCGTCACGTGCCTCGAGGACAGCGAGACGTTCGTCCACCGTGCAAGCGATCGGAGCAGAGGCGTCAGTTAGGGTGGGACTGGACAAGGATGCGGTAGAGCGACGGTTCATACCACCACTGAAGGAGCTGCACTTGGCCTAGCAGGGTCAATAAAACCCGAGGCTTATATAGATAGGGCCTGTGGCCGCACCGATGGTGTCAAGCAAGTAAAGGCAGGAGAGAGAGAGAGATAGTCATACCTGGTGGAAGAAGTTGAGAGGTTTTTGCGGGGAGATTGTGGGTGAGACACCGCTGTTGCGTTTGACACATTTAGCCAAACTGACGGTAACGCCAGGAGTCACGCGAGGAGCCTCCATTTTGGCCTTATGTGCCTCCGCCTAGCAGAAAATTTCAAACAAGCTGTAACTTTTCAACTGATGGCGAAGTTAGGTGAACGAAGAGGTTGAAGCTACCACTCCAAACATTGAGAGAACGATCGACAGTGAGACCTAGGTAAGAAGGATGTTGTGCTAGCCCTCTCACTATAAATTGGTGATCAACACGTTATTGGCTAGATCTAGTTAGTCCTCAACATCTATTGCCAGAAAGTAAGACGTTTTTCATGTCAATGAGAAGTGCATATATTTTTGAATCTGTTCTTAGGTTAAAACACTCGCCTTATAAACTGGAAAAGTGTTATTTGGAAACACTGTCGTTAGTCAGCAACAATGTAGAGCAAAGATTTCGGTTAACGGATAACAAGTTACTGCCAAAAAATGCATCGCGTCTAAACATTTTAGAAACGTCAAAGTTGCATTCTACAGTTAGCATACCACCATGACCCGTCAAGTAAGCGAAACTTACGCTGGAGGCGAAGGCAATAAGGGCAGTGTCAAGCGAAGGTTGGCATATAATTCGCTGGATACTTCCAAATCTTGAGAAGAGTTTAGTCAAGACTGTCTTCTGATTTAGTCCAACAGACAAATGGGACAGTTTGATAGCCGACAGGACATTGGCTACTGACACGGTGCTGGCAGATGTCGGGGGCGAGGAAAGGGGGCTGCCTTCCAAAGCAGACGGACTGACGGAGGTTTCCTTCGGACTAGTGATACTAGAGGCAGATGATATCGACAGGTCTTGAGTGTACAATGAATTCTCCGACTGACTGAACAGCGAGGTTGCATGAAGTTGATTTTTGGTCGCGGTCTTGAACAAACCTGCAACGGGGTGAATGGACTTGCTGTCGATAGCAGCAAATAGCGAAGGCGGGTGTGGGCTATCTTTGGCTGCTGATTCAGGCACTGAGTCGCGCTTCCACACAAACGGAGATGTAAAAGGTCGATAAGAAGTCTTCGTACTATCCACTGTGCTAGCAGAAGTACCTTCGCGAGAGCAAGGAAAGTAAGGAGAGGCCAAACTGGGGAATAAAGTCGAGTTCTGTTCCGGAAAAAGTTGAGTTGAGGGTGAAGAGGATAGCGGCTTAGTAATACCACCAGAAGAGCATGTGAAGGGCGAACTAAGATCATGCGTGTATTCAGCAGGGCGAGAAACACGAGGAGCGACGGAGGTAGTATCTTCGTCACGTGTTTCAAGGGCACTGTTATTGGCTTGCGATGACAAAAGAAGTCCAAAGAGGCCATGCGATTCTGAAGCACTCGACATAGAAACAGGGCTAAATATACTGGTAGCCGGGATTTTTTCTCTGTTAAGGAAGGTTGCTGCCGAAGGCCCCGAAATATCTCCAAAAAGGCCCCTGGGTATGGATTCTAAGGAATAAAAGATTGAATGTAAGCTAAGTTCTTACAGTGTCTTGATGGGCTGTAGAAAGCATTTGTGGATGATCATAGAAGTTTGAATCTAGAAGACGACATTTCGACTGTTACAAGTGATGATGTCCACTGCGTGTCGAACGGAGTGGTAAAATCACAGGTGACTTGTGCGTGAAATTTTATAGTAAGACAGACTTGCGTCGCACCTATCCCACCCTCTAGTCTCCCACTTACCTAAAACAACGTCAAGACGACCGAAAGTTGACATGGGTGCAGTGGCTGACGAAAAAAAGGGGCCAATATACGCGTGCCACACACGACCAGGTTGCTACACAAGATAGCGGACTTTTATTAGACCAACTCGCATCTCACATGCGTGAAAGTGTCCCAACGACCACATGAACAAAGAGACATTGCAGCCTGGCTTTCAATCCTGAGGAGGATCAAGTTAGATCGCCAGTTGTCAGCCCACCATACCACGACTTTTGGCATGTGGTAAGCTCAAGAGAGTTCGATTTATTGTTAGTGACGAATAGGCTGATTTACCGCGAATATGGATTACTCAGTCGACCTAAATCTTGCCATCCCCCAAGTGCCAGTCGACTGCCAACGAGAGGATGGTAGGGTTATGGTAATGACTGATGCGGCGTGAAAGTGTATGGCTGATACGTGGCACCACACCCATATACAGCAGTAACTATGGGTTCGCGTGAACGCAGCACAGCCGGAAACATGCGTGCCATGAGCCAGTCAGACCCTAGTTTTAGTCGAGCGCATCTGAAACACAGCCCGTCCTGGGGGAATTTTCTGATCTTATGACAAATTAGCACAAAGTGGAACCATGGGGACAAAAAACTGCCACACGACAGAATTTCTTCACCGATTGTGCGGAATGACAACAAACAGGCTGAGCCCTATGGAACTGAAACACAGATATAACTGACATCGGCGCGACTCTGAATACTAATATACCATCGAGATTTGAAGGAGCATGGTTATATACAGGACACACTTTTTAGGTTTTGGAGGATAGCCTAAAGGGCTGAGGACCTCTATACTGTCAGCTTCGTCATGTCAATTTCCGAACGCATAGAAATCGTAAATCAGACGTATTTTCTGTTACAGAGACCAAGGAGGAAAGAGACGGCTAGCAGTATGCTTTTTCACATTGTAGGTATTTGATCGGGCGATTTGACTTTCCTACTTACAAAATGTAGTTAGAAACAATAATTTCCCAATAAGTGCAATAAAATGTAACAATTTAAAAATTAGCAGGTGGACGATCTGCGTGAAAATGTACAATTTTATTACCCCTGCAATTCAAAATTTGCGGTAAGTGCTGGTAACACTGCCATATGAAAAAATGCATAAGCATATAATAAGGTGCTCCGTTGAACAGGGTGTCCGATACTGCGGCGTGTTAAAGGAAATAGGTGCCAATATTGCAAGGGGAAAATAAAATAGACTGATTTTGCAGACAACTGCACTGGCAGAGACAAATAAACGGAAGCTACAGACATATGAGAACTATATGCATCCTTTCGGTCGCAAGAGGCTCGCAGACGCAATTTAAGCGTTGTCGTGGTTATAAACAGCCAAAGGTGGTCTGTTCTATTGACTATGCAGTCACCTTTGATTATTTACAGAAGCCACTATATATATATTTAAAACAATGTATTTAGTCCTAAGAATATCTTTAGTTTAGCATTGAACATGTTACCTATTCTGAAATGAACGCATTCTCTGGACAGCGAGCGTAAAATGTACTCTGGAAATATAGTTCCCCATTGGATGGATTCAAAACTTTTTTCCGCAAGCAATACTTTCACAAATAGGTGATGAATAAGGACGTATACAAATACCACACTGGAATGCATGTGTTTTGTATTATCACCGCCTTTAACCAAAAGCGGTAAGACTGACTCAAACAACATCACCTCAGGAAAGAAGCGCGACACTATAAGCCTACTTGATTATATCAGAAGACTAGTGATAACCGCCTGAGTTATTTCCTATCAATTTCGGCTCTGAAACATTTTCCTGGCTAAAGGAGAGCGCACGTGCCGAATATAAAAAGCTTTGTCCGCGGCACCCTTATCAGGCACCGCGAAGGTGTCGACAAGGGTAAATACCTCGATCAGGACTGTCGGCCAAACCAATCAGAGAAAGGAATACGATAAAACTGTGCGTGGTTCTTTAGTAAGCGAAAAATGTTCTGGCTAAGCTGTCAGGTGGGACAGATACAAACAGCACAGAAGCGCAAAAGGCAGGGTCTGACAAATCTTACCAGGTGCAACTGGTGTCGATCTGAAAAGCGCGATTTTGGCGTTTTTAAACCTATGAGACTCTTCAGAGTTTGACAGGGCAGCAAACAAGTTCCTGCCATCAGAGGCCATCGCGCAAACGCAGAAATCACCGAAGACCACGTCTTCGTATAAGCCGCCACAGCCAAAACCAAAAATGATTCGGAAAAATAAAATAGCCCAGAGACTGACTAAAAAGATTATTCTGACAAGCTCAAGATGAGTGATTATAAAAAATTGTTATATGCTGTCTGAATTATACATTAATGACACTGATTTCGTATTAGTTGATCAACACTTATGGTTTTTTCTGTTATCGTCTATCGATTTCTAGTTATCCAGTCTAATCTTTCTTTTTTAAAGTTTATATACTAGAAGCAGTCTCTTTTTACGAAAACTGAACCACCCTAATAACAATTCGGACGCGAATCGGACGCCTATCGGATCCGACCATGACTACGAATTCGGACGCCAATCGGATCCGAAAATTCGTATCTCGTTTTTCAACCGCACAGCGGAACACCTTACTCCTTTAGTTGACACCCATACTAGCTAAACGGTTAAAAAACGATCCCCATTGCATACTAATCGAATAGTTATTAATGATAAGGTGACTCGCGGAAGACTGAGTGAGCAAGTAAAATATATTTTGTTTAAAAATATGCAAAGCATAAGTGTACAAAAATAAATCTTATAAATTTCTCCTAATCAGTAGTCCTGTGTTGATGGACCCGGAAATCCCTCAGTCATTTCATGAGGTATCCACCCTGTAATGAAAAGACAATAAAATTAGTGATGGTGAGTAAGCAATGCGCATGTTTTTATGTAGTCAATGTTTGTATACAACGTTGATAATTAAAATCTACTTACCGTCAGCAAAGTGCCCCAGGGCCGCCTTTAAGCCCTTTTTTGCAGTCGGTCATATGCCTTTTTAAAGGCATTTTTGAAAGCTCGTTCTAGCTGCAATTCGTCCGCCTTTTGCGGAATATTCCAAAGATTGAACACGTCTGCAGTGCACATGAATTAGTTAATAAGTAAAAATTCTTACCCAAACGAATTCCGTATAAAGAGGAGAGGAAAAAGGGCTTTTTGTCCTGGTGGCGACCGTAGAAAGTTAGCCGGTAGGTCATCTCATCGGCGAAGAGCGATGTGAAAACTCGATTAGCAAAATTTCTGACGCTATCGCCACCAAGGGAGGCCAAATGGGTAACCTAGTTAGACGGTAAGTAATGTCCAGTTAACCTTCCAATTGCTGCCTATCTGCCCTCTCTGCGACGGCTTGGGTCAGGGCATCTACTTCGTCAAGGGTCGACATTTGTTGTACAATCGGACCCCTTGCAGTAGGCTGGGGCGCATGTGTGCCGCAGCTACCAACGTGCTCATCCAGGCAATGCCATGTGGACGCCACCTCCACTTTCCAAGCCTGTAAAAGCCTTATTTATTGCATTTGGTTTCGCATTATCCATCGAAGACTTGCTTTGATTGCTGATCGGCTGGGTATTCTTGTTTTATTACCATGTCACCTCTTTCGTTTGCGCCGAATCCCGTCTAGAAAGATTATCTATGGAAGGTAATGGCTTACTCGCATGTGAAGGAGACTGGACAATAGGCATAGTTATGCTAGAACCACCGCTACCAGATGAATTGTCCTAAAAATGGTAACGGAGGTAGTTGTTCTGCGTACCGATGACGACGAGAGGAACGGGATGTTCGTAACAAAAACGTTGGAATATATAAAGCCCAGTATGAAATCCATCTTCAGACATAATGAGCTACAACCCAATAGGAAAAAAAGGGATGAGGAATGCAAAAATATCTAATCATTCACTGCCTCTCTTCAATTCCCACGAATAAATAGCTGCGGGACTGTTGGGTTGTAGGTTTGGTGGACAGCGACCGTTGAACGGTGAGAGTTACATTGAGAGAAAAAGCCTATTACGAGAAGAAGAGGGAAAGTTACCGTCCGACGCAGTTTTCAACATATATATTATGTCTGCGGCATGCTTGGCTGATTCCATGATGTCCGTCCTCCATGTCCCATCGTCCAGTGATTTCGATTAAAACCAAGTGACCTTTTAAGGGGAAGCATGCTTTTTTCCAGACGGTGGACGGCAATGGGCTTGTTTGGAGTACGTTCCCTAATGTAGCGGCCTTTAATATATCATTCACCGTAGTCATCGCTTCAGGTGACAACCGGAAATGCACTTGTCTTGGGCTATTCAGCCACAAGTTCAGAATCCGTCGAATAACACCCAGGTAAACTAAAATTAAAAGATCTAAAGGAAAGGAAGCAATCATTCCCACCTTACGTGCTAGCAATGGTGAAGTGTCGATACGATGACAGTCATCTAACACGGAGAGAAAATTGGCATCCATCCTCAAACGCTCTGAGACGCTATCATATACTACTTTATCTACGTAATCGCCGTTAACACTACAACTCTCACAGCCATAATAGGCGTTAACATTATTAATGTGCTTAATAAAAGCTCTCGCTGGACCATCGCAAATTACAGCTGCTAAGCGAAACCCAAGGGTCCTCTTGATATGTTCGACACGCAGACGATCTCTGGCCAAAAATTTTAATTCTTTAGCGAGGGGCTTACATAAAGTTTGTACATCTAAGGCTTTCCATAGCCACAGCGAATTCCCACAACGAACAGTTCACAAACAAAGGGCTCCATAATTCTACCAAGGATAGGCCAAAACCCGCGCTTAGTTTTCTTATGTATAGGGAGCCCATCAATAGCTAAATAAGTTACAACAATATTGCCTATTAGACGCCTGGTAGGGTCTCGAAACTGCTCAGTTAACTGTTTCACAAGTAATAAATGATTGTACTCACCACTGCCCATTGCCGTCACCGTTGAAACATCACTTTCCCCAGCCAGCAGCGTTCGTGCGTCTGCAGGAAGGTCAGAGGTCAGCCGTCTTATAATCTTAAGAAGACTGCTCTGATGAATCAATGGCATACGCGAGCGTATTGCCCAAGATCTCATAGCCTTTTGAAACATAGGTTCCTCTTCAATTGTAGGTATAATTTTAGAGTTGTTTCGTGCTACGTCGGATACATCTGACGTCAAACTTGCATCCTCATCAGCAGAGGAAATCTCTAAGTCGTCATATGACGTACTAGAGGAAGAGGTCAGATGCCACGACGATTAAGATGAGTCGGACGGATACATTTCCCTCATATTCTCGGCAATTTGACGTAAATCATCCAGAAAACCTTTCTGGGCACGTCTCCTAAGTGTTCTCATAGATACTGCTCTAAACATTCTGCAAAAAGCAAAAAAACGGTCATTATAGACAGAACAGGGGCGCAGGCAGTTAAGCGACCGCGTCGCAGCACGACAGCGCCGGAAATGGCTTGGCACGGCGCGCGCGGGATTGACGGCTCGGTGCCCGATCGATTTGCCAATAACAATGCGCGCATTCTCTTGCGCCCTTAGCGACGCGTCATTGAGGTTCACTAGCAACCAATCAAATTCCAGATGCGATTGACCTACGACCGTTCGAGCCTCGAATCGTATTTCATTGCTATTAGGGCAGCTCTCAAAATTATGTGCTATTATTTGATTCAGTAGTGCTTTACCCATTTTAGCTAAAGCAATTGAGAGCTTTCGTAAAATATTTATTTCACTGTAATGCAGTATAAATCAGTATTTATATTTTAGTGCCCAGAGGGCATTATTTGAGGAATACAATCGAAGACATAAACCTACAGATAATGATCCCGTGGCTCAATGGTTATGATGTTATACCTCTAACCAACAGAACTCGGGTTCGTCCCTCAGGTGTTGCTAAAGCTGGGGTAGATGGTTATGGGTGAATGAGGACGACTTTGTAGCCAAAATAGCCATTCCAGTCTCCCTTGGTTGGTCGCCAATTTTATAATGCCCGTAATGGGATATTTTATGAGCAGTAGTTATTGACTTCATTGACGCATCCAGCTAGATAAACAGCTCTTTTAGAGAAGATGGATAGCACGTACCTTCTAAGAATTAGAAGAAAATAAAAATGCCGGTATTTGTTAAAATAATTATATGACTAGCGAATTTTCAAAAATTGAAATATCTCGTTACTATGGGCAAAATATCCAAGTAAATGTAATTCGGTTCGCAACCTGCATAAGGAATTAAAGTTTAGGCCTTTTTCGAGAGATAGGAGTCAAGTTATGCGAAAAAGGAAAATCAATCGAAGAGAGACGTAAATTTAATAAGGATCTTTTGAAAGTTAGATTAAAAAACTGGCTGCTTAAGTATAATAAGCCATAAATGACGTTTACTTTTCCCTTAACTTTGTTGGTGATGTTATTCTGCATATGTTTGCAGACATGTGAACTTGTAGGTATTTTTACGATTTACATGTTTGTATCTTTCTTGTTCACCTGAATCTTTATGTACGCTTGTTTTAATTTGCTAAATAAAACACAACAGCCAGTTTCAAATGGCATGTAGGACGTCTTCTGTTTTTACTGCTGCATTTCACCGCTGCTCTCGTGATTGTACTGATCTCTCTCAATTACTAGCAGTCAATTGCAACGATCGATCTTCATTTCTCGATTGCATTGTACCGAACGCCGTCTCAATTGAACTCCTGACTCTACTCTTTGTCCTTGATGCGTAGATTTCTGGATCTGGTTCAGAGTTCGTTACAATCCTCAGCAACACTTGCTATCTAGAAGCTGCGTCTTTCGTGAGTCTGCATTCAAACAATCCTCTGACATTTTAACCGTCCTTTTGTTGTTTGTATTTTAAACACAATTCCCCACTTAGCATTACTTTATCATGAACATCTTGATTCTTAGCAGTTTTGACCCTAGTCTACAATTAAAAATTGGTGACCCCGTTTTTCTATCATTTCGCATCGTATCACTTACTATTACGGACACTGAGACTAACACAGGTTCTCTTGATGTTAATAGCTTCTCTTTCGAATTGCCCCCATTTACGCCGAGCAACCCTCGCTTATGTTTAAGGCAGATCAAGGCAGTTTTCTCGACATGGCATGTCAACAGTGAACGCACGCGTTATTAATACGTAGCGCAATCTTTTCCCTTCGATGTGGCCATTGCCGTCGAGGACCACCTTGATCCGATCCCTGCTGAGGAGCCTTTCACCCGGTTGAAAGGCTCTGTAATTCATCGTGTGGCTAAGTCGGCCAACCGAATGCTGCGTGAGCTTTTCAAGCAGGTCGAACTCGGCGATCAAACACCTTCCCAACTAATGCGATACATGCGTGCTTTGCTTGCTGGTCATCATATGGATGATGCAATTTTCCGAGAGATCTGGCTTTATAAGCTTCCTCTGTCCATGCAGCAGGTATTGCTTATGCTCGACACGAGCACCTCATTGGAAAAACTAGCCTCTCATGAAGATTGAATCATGGAATACTACCCTAGCGGTACCAAATTTTCTAGTCTTCAACAGACATCGGTGTCCGTTTCAAGATCTGATAATGTTGGCACTCCTGCTCATCAAGGCACTCCAAAGTCAGAACGTGACCCTCCCTATGTAGTGTTTTCATCGTGCTGTAGTGCCTATCGACGGGCTGCACCATCATCCGATCTTTCGCAAGAGTAAAAAATCGTGCGCAACAGTGATTATAAAGACTTCAAGGATACCGTACGCCTCTTATGCACGCAAATCAGCAACATGTGTTCTATCATCAACAATCTTCAGTCAAAAATGTCAACGTTGGCGGTCCCAATCACGGGAACGGTAGCCACAGACCGTGTGCTGGTACCATCGTACAAATGTCGTGAAAGCACGCAAGTATATTCCACCGTGCGAATTCCCACAGATGCCGCAACAGTTAAAAGACAACGCCAGCCAGTAATGGCGACGACTGCTGCTGGCCAACCGCGACCCAGTTGCCTCTTCTATATCACCGATAAGTCGAGTGGTCTCCGTTTTCTTGTCGATATCGGCGCTGAGGTTAGTATTATCCCGCCTCCTAGGCGTCACCACCTAAAGCCTTCAAAATTCTTATTGCAGGCTGCTAACAACACCGTCATCCCCACATTCGGACAACAGTCGCTGACACTTGACCTTGGTCCGAGGCGATGTTTCCAATGGGTCTTTATCCAAGCCGATGTCCAGTCACCCATTATTCGAGCTGATTTCCTCTCACATTTGTCCTTGCGGTTGATTTGAAGCATCGTCGACTCATTGAAAATACAACCCGACTTTTCACCATCGGTACCGTCACCTCTGAACCTTCGGTTGGCATACACTTGACTATTCCAAGTTCGCCATTTGCAGACATTTTGAAGGACTATCCATCCCTCGCTAAACCTTGTCAATTTACCGAAAAAGTTCAGCACACAGTCCGGCATCACATCATTACCACAGGGCAACCCGTTCATGCTCATCCACACAGGCTTCATCCAGAAAAGCTGCGGGTGGCAAGAAGTGAGTTCGAACACATGCTAAATTTGGGGATTATTCGCCCTTCTTCCAGCCCATGGGCCTCTCCACTGCACAGGGTCCTCAAGAAGTTGGCCGATGATTGGAGGCCATGTGGTGATTATCGTGCTTTGAACAGAGCAACCGTCCCCGATCGGTGCCCAATTCCAAATTTTCACGATTTTTCTCACATGTTGGCCGGAAAAACTATTTTCACAAAGATAGACCTCGTCATCGGATACCGGTCGCTAAGGAAGACATTCCTAAGACCGCCATCACAACGCCTTTTGGCTTGTTCGAATTTCTCCGCATGCTTTTCGGTTTGCGTTACGCCGCTCAATCCTTCCAGCGGTTTATTGATGAGATCTTGCGCAGTCTTTCGTTTACCTTTGTCCATATTGATGACAAACTAGTCACAAGTTTTTCGCCAGCGGAACATGCATCGCCTTTGCGCCAAGTTTTCGATAGTTTCCAGCAACATGGTATGCAATTAAACGTCAAGAAATGTCTTTTTGGCGTTCCTTCTCTTGATATCCTTGGTCATCATGTTGATCAGCATGAAATCACACCACTTTAAGAGAAGGTGCAAAGCGTTTTATCTTTTCCGTCTCCCAAGACCCTTACATAACTGTGACATTTCATTGAACTTATCATTTACTATTGAAGTTTCATTCCCAACAGTCCGGAAATACTGGCTACCTTAAGTTATCTTTTGAAGTGGAAAGCCGAACTGATTGAACTTTCACCGGCAGCTCACTAAGCTTTTGAGGCAGTCAAGAAGGCCCTCACTGATGCGACCATGCTGCACCACCTCAACTCTGACGCTTCTTCGCAGTTGATTTTGACAACTGACGCTTCCAACAGTGCTGTGTGCGCAGTCTTACATAAACAGGTGAATAACCAATTGCAGCGATTTTCTTTCTTTTCACAGAAGCTACAACCGGCGCAGACTCGCTGCAGTACTTTCTCTAGCGAGCTCCTGGCTATATACCTGGCTATCCGTAATTTTTGCCCCTATTAGAGGGAAGAGATTTGCGGGTTCATACCGATCACTAACCTCTTACTTATGCCCTCAAGGCCAAACCAGATACGTACTCGCCCAGAGAATTGCGTCACCTTGACTATATCTAGCAGTTTACTGCTGAAATCCGCTACGTCCGAGGCAGCGACAATGTCGTTGCTGATGCATTATCGAGACCGGACCACAACACCTTGTCATCCAACTTCGACCTATCGAAGCTTGCAGACCTCCAACTAGAAGACGAGTCCATTGCTGATCTGCATAAATCTAGTACTCTGCAGCTTCGAGATGCACCACTTCCAGCATCACCATGTACGATTTTATGCGACTGGTCCACAGGCACTCCCCGACCTGTTGTTCCATTATCCTACCGTACGGTAGTTTGACCATTTTTACTCTCTGTCGCATTCCGGCATCCGCGCCGGTCGCAATCTAATTGCTGCTCGCTTTGTCTTGCCAAAGATGAACTCCGACATCGCCCTTTGGACTAGACAATGTTTAGCTTGCCAGAAAAACAAAGTGCATCGCAATACCTTTTCCCACCAAGCACATTTGCTGTTCCAGACGTTCAATTTCATCACATCCACTAGACTTAGTTAGGCCGTTACCATCTTCACGTGGGCACACACATATTTTCATAGCATTCGACCGTTTCACGCGATGGCCAATTGCAATTCCAACATAGGATACCTTGGCAGAAAATATTGCCATGGTTTTCCTGCATCACTGGATTGCCCATTTTGGTGTGCCAGCCACCATTACCACTGACCGCGGAAGCCAGTCTCAATCTAGTCTCTTCTGCGAGTTCACTTAATTTCTCGGGTGTGCGCACATCACGACAACGGCATATCACCCTGCTTATAACGGCCTCGTGGAATGCCTGCATCGTCAACTGAAGACAGCACTGATGTCTCACTCAGACACAACTGCGTGGAGTGATAACTTACCCCTCATCCTTTTGGGTATTCGATCAGCTGTCAAAGAGGACATTCAAGGTACTACGGCAGAACTTGTATACGGTACACCTCTCCGTCTGCCAAGCGAATTTGTGCAGTCTTTCACCGTAGAAACTAGCTTGTCGAAAGCTTTCGTCAATAATTGAAACAGCCCATGGCTCAACTGCGTCCAAAGCCCACTCGCCTGCCATCCAAACGCGTTTTTGTGCAAGACGGCTCTATTCGTCTTCGTCCGGCACAACGCAGTTCACAAGCCTCTTTGTTCACCTTATGATAGCCCTTACAAGGTGCTTCAATGGATGGACAAGTATTAGGTCAAACAGAAGGCTGACAAGACTGACAAAGTCTCCATCGACAGACTCAAGCCAGCTTATCTTGAGTGCATTCCACCACCCGTTGCTTCATCCGATTCCTCCGCACCGTCACCACCCATTCTACCTATGTCGGTCCCTTCCACTCAAACTTCACACTCGACCACCCCATCCACAGGTTTTGATTCTCCTTCTTCACCACAACGCATTTTCTCTAGTTTTGGTAGACATTTCTATTTTCATGCCAATTTTAAGGACTTTGTCGTATACTTTTTTTGCCTTTTTTCATCGAGCATTTTTTTGTACAACAAACGCTCTGGTGGGGGAGTTGTGTATGTATTTGTACAATTTACAGGTTTGTATCTTTCTTGTTCACCTATACCTTTATGTTCGCTTGTTTACGTGTGCTAAATATAACAAAACAGCCAGATTCAACCGGCACGTTGAACGACTTCTTTTTTCACTGCTGCATGTCACCGCTGCTCTCTTGATTGTACTGATCTCTCTCAATTACTTGCAGTCAATTTCAACGATCGATCTTCATTTCTCAATTGCATTTAACCGAACGCCGTCTCAATTGAACTCCTGACTATGTTCTTTGTCCTTGATGTATAGTTTTCTGGATCTAGTTCAGAGTTCATTACAATCCTCAAAAACACTTGCTATCTCGAAGCTGCGTTTTTCGTGAGTCTGCATTCAAACAATCCTCTGACATTTTTGCCGTCCTTTTATCGTTTGTAGTTTAGACACAATTCCCCACTTAGCGTTAATTTATAAAGTCCACCTTGGTTCTTAGCAGTTTTGACCCTAGTCTACACTATAACCTAAAATAAGATGCCTGTTTATAAGTAGACTGTCATTGATGTTGAGAAAATATATGCTCATCAAGTACTACTTTGTCAAGTACGCTTTTGCTTACCTAAACGATTTCCTTCAGGACAGCCCGCTGTAATGAAATTGGCTCAGGATTCAAGTTTGACGTTTTTTATCTGCAATTTTTATCGGTGAACTCGAAGGTTTTCGTTAGTGCCCGTTCAAAAAGCGTTCAAATTAAATGAACATTGTTAATGTTAAATGTACACCATTATTATATATTGACTGTACAAATGCAATGATAGTTTGCATTAATAGGGTCATCAAGGGCAATGCTTTTAACCCTTCAAAATATATAAAATATACAACTTAGGGTCCTTTCCTATACATCTGACGATTCTATTGGCGAGCAGAGGATATTAAAAGCCGCAGGATTAATTTAAATGGGGGTAAATGGGACCATTATACTTCTTTGTTGACCAAACGCGAGCGCAATCTATTCTGGTGTGGTGTCTGCTGCATAATTAGGCTTAGTTGAACTGATCGCTAAAAAAGGTGGAATTGGATAAGAAGCACGAAAATTTCAACGCTATCTCCATGACTTGGGGAACGAACCAGCGGGAATTTAAGAGACCTTCTTGAAACTATTTTTCGCTACCTTGAGTCCCCAAAGCACCATGATGTCTTCTTATACCACCAGGCTTTCAAACGATGGAAATAATCTGGACGTACTCAGTCAATAATGCTCCCATTTCGTTGGATTCTTACCATCATCGGAATTCAATTCTATATCCTGAGATTCTGAGGCCTCATGTTCACTGACACCTATGTGCGAGATTTAGTTTCATGCGCCTTAGTGATTGAGAACAAACAATATTGACGTTTCATTATCTCATTCTTAAATGCTACTGCAGTATTAGTCAACCCTACCCCTCAACCTTTTTTTCCTAAGCAGTATTTTCTCATACCCTCTTCGAAAATAGAGGCATATTTAACTCTGCCCCACTTTTAAAGGTAGGAGTTATTTTTCCCTGCCTATTTTCTACTTCACAATTAATTAAAAACATCGCTTACTATTGCCCTAACAGGAGAAGTTGTGCCTACATTATTACATATTTGTACATTTTATCTGCACACATTGTCATAACTTTTTTCGGTACTTATGTTTGTCTCGACAGTGCCTTCCCGGCGCTAACCAAAACTTAATGCTAAATTCTAGACAAACAACCGAAATTTGATGGAACGGAGTTACCTGCCTTGATAGTTAACAAAATGCTTATGGTCGAGACCATAAAGGCATGTTTAACGCCACGAAGATAATCACTGCGGGGATAATATCAGTAAACTTAGTAACCAATTAGAAATATGGGCTCATTAAATATAATCAAGAGCTTTCAGTTGAACAAATAAAGCATGAAAGATCAACCATTAACTTCCAGGAAGATCCTTTTCAACGCCCCGACTTCGAGTCATCGGGAATGAAATGGCAATAATGGCTTTATGCCTTCTGAGGTAAGGCATTTAATTTTCTGCCGTTGGATTATCGACAATTTACCGCAGTAGCAAAGAGCTGATGGCTCCGAACAGTTCTAAAAGATAACTTCTCTTTGCTCGTTGGTTGTGTCTATTGCCCCCCAAACGCAAGCGAGGATTACGATCTTCGTCTCTCACAGGTATTTCATGCCACATTATACCTAAATCTGAAGTACCGCTTGATTGCAGGTGACTTCAATCTTCCTAAAGTTCATTGGATTCCACCTTCTGGTCCTGAAAAGTTTGAAAACTTGCTTGAGGACATAGATACTGGCATGTGGGAACAGGTATTTGATTTCCCCACCTGAGGATCAAACATACTTGATCTCATTTTCTGCAGAGATTTTCAGTCATTGTCAGTTTCACCTTTAGACCCACTTGGGAGTTCAGATCATGCTATAGTTCTTTATTCACTAGAAATCGAGTCTTATAAAACTTTTTCTAAAAAATATAGTTTTTTCCATGATTTCCGATCAGAAAATAGGGGGGAATTACTGACACATCTTAATTCCCACGATTTGACTAACTTCTTTCTATGTTTGGATGTTAATTTTTTTACTGAAACATTCAACCAAGTTCTATGTCCACTCATTTCTCGTTTTGTTCCCCGTAAGAAAATAATTAATGTTAAGGAGGAAGTCTACCTCCCTTTATCTTTCCACCATAGACTGCGTAGACTCTCACGTCGTTTTCATCTACTAAATGACAATTCCGTCTTGCCCTTGATCCAACAAATCTTAGAACAGGCTAAGAGGCTCGCTGATGAAAAAAAGACTAGCTGAAGATGTTTACTTTGCCGAAAACCCTTCGTTAAATGTTGCAAAACTCTTTTCGCGCCCAGTAAAAGCGCCGAGAAAACTCAGTACCCTATACTTCGAGAAACTTTTGGAAACCCTATAACTAACGCATAGCTGACGGCTAATAGCTTCAGTGCGTTCTTGTCTAGAACTTCTACTAAAAATTCGGTTGCCCCCTTCCAAAAATCCGGGTTTGGACCGGTAACGTCCTCGAAAACATATCTTTCACCCTCTGGGACGTGACAGTAGCCATTCGGCTTTCTCGTCAATCTTAAATTCCTGGACCAGATGGCGTCCTGGTAAGCGTTCTAAAGGCGGATGCAAATGATATTATTGCGTCACTTCTGTATAACATATTTAATCTTGCTCTTGAAGGTGAAACCTTCCCTATTTTATGGAAGAAATAGCACATTCTGCCTATACCCAAACACGGCCAAACTACGTTATTCGACGACTTTAGGCCAATAAATACACTGCCAGCAAACTCGAAGATCTAAGAGACCTTGATCAAAGACAAGCTGATGCGTCACCTAACAGATAATAACCTACTTAATGCGGCTCAGCATGGGTTTCTCAAAAAAGATCTTGTGACACCTGCCAGCTCTTTTACTTTGATCATGTGCTACAATCTAGATAGAGTGCTTTTGTAATCTACCTCGTTTATTTCGACTTCACGAAGGCTTTTGATCGTGTTGAACATGATCTCCTCCTGCTTAAATTTAACTCCTTCGGTATAGGTAACAAGCTTCTGAACTTCATATCCTCCTATTTGGATGCCTTTTGCACAGCGAGTTAAAATTTCCGATGTTATATGCAACCCCACGCACGTGAGGAGTGGAGTTATTCAGCGTAGCGTACTCGGCCCGCTTCTATTTTGCCTTCTTGTGAACGATGTTCCAGATTTTTTTCAGTATGTACGCCCTTTATGTATGCTGTTGATTTAAAAGTTGCCTATCGATATAAACCGGCTAATCGCCAAAGCATGCTTGAGCTCTCAAAAAAGGATCTTCAAGCCTTCGCTCAGTAGTTTCGCACATGGCACCTTTCGCTTTCTTGGCAAAAGTGCTCGGTTATGGTTAGTGGTGACAACCATCAGCCTCATCTTAGCACAGACGGTCATGACCTAAATGTGCCCGGGGTTATAAAGGATCTGGGCACATCATATTCTAGTAGTCTTAATCTGTCAGAGCACTGTCAATCAAACCAAACCAATGGGTTTATTCTCAGAAATTTTAACACAGTCAATATTTGAACCAGCCTTTATGAAATGTATGTCAGACCTAGTCTGGAATACTGCTCGTTTCTATTTAGCCTTCTGCACGCAAGTGAACGGAGGAAGATAGAATCAGTGCAGCACTTCTTTACTAAAAGATTTTTCACTTCAGAGCACAGAAACCTGTCCTACCAACAACGCTGTGAGCTTACAAGCCTTGACCCTTTGTGGCTTCGTAGATTAAAGAAGGGAATATTTTTACTGTTTAAATTTTTAAACAGTTTTAGCTTTAACCCCCTTACATCCCTGAGGTAGCTCAACCACTCTCGGCGTATCAATAAAAGCGATGTATTCTTATTTTTCTTTAGCACACAACGTTAGATACCGTCAGTTTTTTTTCGGATAACGCTATAGCAATCAGTAATAAACTACCCAGAGGTTTTAAAATTCAGCAAAAATATCCATTGTTTATGAGAGCTGTCCCTAGTTTTCTACATTCAGGACACCTTCTACGAATTTGGGTTCTGATTCTCTGGAAGCTCTCTTTCGTTCTGATGGCGTCCACGGACTCTGAATCCGGTGCCGGACATCATGCTGAAGGCAATATTGCTGGCTGTGCAGTCCATAATCGTGTTATTCCTCAGTCGACAGCGAGCAGCCGTTTGCCGGCATACCTGCTGCTAGTACAGAATAACTGATCCACAACAATGAAAGGACAAGTACTACAACGTGCACCTGTGTCAAAACTTCCCTGTCCTGAACTTTAATCTGTTCAATAAGCTGCAGTTTTTCTTCTGAAAATACTATAAAGCACGATCAGGAGTTTTTTCACTGTCAGCTCGACCCCGTTCTGTATATCCCTTTTGACCTTGCCTGTAAACTGGTGATAAATAAATAATTAAATTAAATTGTAATCTGAATAACGGTATAACAGTGGTTACACCTAAGAAAATAATAGTTGAATGTACCAATGAATGATTATTTAGAGTAAACTAAAGAGATGACGGGAAAAATATTGATGAACTTCGAGTTTAATAAGACCAATGCATCCCAGTTGAGCGTCAACGCGTGGAAGATAAGGGCTACGGTTAATGATAAACAGTGGTCAAACGTCCAGTTCGTGGCCAGTTACCTGTAAGAGGTAAAAGAGGGCAACCGGTAGGGATCCAAGAAATGAAGAAACGTCTTAGGGCAGCACAAAAACACAGATTAAGCCAGAGTGTCAGTCCAAACGACCCAAGCAAAAACCGCATTGTTAAAGGTCACAGCCGGCCGAAGCACGATATTATGCGCAGAACTAGGTGTTATTTGTGCCCCAACTAACTTCTCAAAAACAAAATGAGGATGAAAATCGGAACGACCATAATATAATTTCAGCGTATGCTCCACTATCGACAACAAACAATTGCAGAGCGTTACATCAAATTAAGCACGACACACCAGTAGAAAATAATAACGGCGACGAAATCATTAGATTGCAGAGTGATTATTCACAGTGGACTGCAGGAACCACACAAAGGAAAAAGGACTAGAGTACTGGCATCAGACACTGAAAACTCGGCAACAAATGAGACGGATTCCACAGGAGTCCATCGTTGTGTCGATTGCGAGGACCTTAATCAGCGAGTCCAGATACTCGAAAAAAAGCAAGGCCTACTGACTGACAACATTGTGGCTATTCGAGAGGACAGTAAAAGAAAAGCTCTTCATATTCAGTTAACTCCCCAACCGACAAGCAACGAATACTCTCATAAAGAATGCATAGCTGTTGGAAATTCAAAAACATCCAGGAAGAGGAATCGAACTACGTCTCCAGGGGAAAATTCAGGCAAACCACTTACGCTGAATAACAAGGCAATCGGCGTTAATGCAATATTGAAGAGTGAAGTTTTATTACCTGGTATGACAACTACCAATTCACCAAACAATACTAAAGGCGAAGCCAGGACGAACCTCAAAATGTCGTTTAGAAACCACAAGAAGGGCTTGCCATTAATTCTGGAAGGTGACGCTGTCACTCCATTCCAACACAAGGCAAACTCACTAGGGGAGGTCATTCAACAGCCAATTTATGAAAGCGAACACACCAGCTCTGTGTACAGCACCTTACAACAGGTCAACGACTGTGAAGGCTCCCAGACCGAAACCAGTGTGTCATACATAAATTTAAAAAACCAAAATATTATTCCTCTAGATGTCGAAGATACTTCAGTAAATACTAGCATAAAGTTAACAAATCAACATCTTGACCACAAACGAAACTGAGGAGCCCAAAACGATCGTCAACATGCCGTGTAGGGTCGACACCAACACACTGCTCCACGAGGGCATATGAAGCTGCATGGTAGGTTGCTTCTAAGCTTATTACGAAAGGATAATGGGAGTAATTGAGTAAGAAGAAATCTATATAATGCGCTCAGGGGTGCTAGTTGACATGAGAATCAATAATAAATCTGAGGCCTGTGCAGCTCAGTATTCAGATTATAATTCTGATGATGGTTATCAGCATTTGAAACGGAGGTGCTTTAAAATGAGCGCGCAATATGAGATAATTCTTTGGCGATAATTTTACGGAGGCATGGGTTATGTTGACATCATATTTCGTAGAGGGAACGATGCATGGAAGACATAATTTGGAGACAGACTTCTAAATTCCCGATGGTCCATTCTCGGGGTCATAGAGGAAGCTGCTCGGGAACGAAGAGGAAAATCAAAGGTTCATTGAATCAGTGTTAAGATAAATATTCAGCCTTCGCTTAAAAGTAAACAGGTTATTTGATAACCTTCAGGTTGTCTTCAGGTTTCAGATTTTCGGTCATCCAAACGCCGATATCCTTCTGTCTTTCTGCTTCTTTGAGTAGCCTATAACGCGGCAGCCATTAACGATTTGAGAATTTTAGCTCGTTATTGAAAAGGATTGTTTACCTTAACTGTCCTCTCAGAAGATAGAGAACCACAAACTGCTCAAAGTGGATTAACTCAAACTTGCAGGCCTCTTTCAAAAAATAAAAAACTTCTGGAGGCGTTACGGACAAACCAGCTCCGATAATCACTTATGGAATATAAGGAGCAACACAAAATTTGTGACAGCGAGGCTACTAAGCTGCGAAGGAAGTTCAAGCTGAATATATTGCAACAAAACGTTGGAACACCTGAGACTTTGGATCAAGCCCTCTCTTAAACCCTCCCTTCATTGCGCAAAGGTAGCGAAGTCAGCCATGTCGATTCTGTACCTCGTTAAACGAGCTTTTGCAGCCTTCACTACCGACTGCTTCGCTAAAGTCTTCGGAACATTCGTGCCACCACAGTTGGAGTCCGCTATCCAAGCTTGGAGACCCTGGGCGGCGAAGGACATCAACATCCTCGAAAAGGTCCAAAGGAGAGCAACAAAACTTGTCCTTGGACATGGCTCACAGCCTTATGAAACACGGCTGTCGAATCTCAATCTCTTTCCCTTGCGCTGTAGACAGCTTCAGGGAGACCTGATACTAACATTCCGCATACTACGCGTCCAGGACTGTTGTCTCGTCTAAGGTGATTTCTTCGAGGTAGCAAGAACAATGAACTTGAGAGGTCATCCTCTCAAATTACGTGTGACTGGAGCGAAAGTACTTGTTTTCCAAAAGAGTAGTCGAAGTTTGGAATAGTCTTCCTCTAGATGTTGTTATGTTGAACTCCTTGGAGTTTTTTAAGCGAAAGTTAGATCGATATATTGGTGTGAGCTACAACACTAACTGAAAACTGCAAAAGTGAAATCATAAAATAAGATATGTATGACGCTACTAGCTATATTTGAGTAACATTTATTTGCTTGTTGTTTTCGTTTGAGGTCTTGCACTCTCCCATACTTCCCATGCTGGGGTCCTCGAGGTCTTCGCTGCGTAATAATTTGCACTCCTTGGTGACACCGTGATTGTTCGCATCAGCTGGACCTGACGGCCGTCATCCATAAAGTGTATGAACGTTCTCCCTTGGTTCGAAACGCAATTTAACCGAGGATGATCTGGGCATATATCACGGCCTTTAAAACGGATTCTTTCCTGACTCATGGAAGACATCTATTATTCTTCCTGTCTTCAAGTCGGGATCTCGTTCGGACGTAAATAATTATCAAGGCGTTCAAAAAACCCCGGCTCTAGCAAAACATCTTGAAAAAATTATTTTTAATCAAATTCTCGACTTTTGCTTAGAAAATAAGCTCTTAAGCGACTCGTTATATGGTTTTCTACCGGGAGATCATGCGAAAAGTGTCACTTAGCTTTTCTTAACCTCGCCACTTCCCTTCGTAATGAGCAACAGTCAGTGGTTGTGATCTACTTTGACCTGAACAAAGCCTTTGACAAGGTACCGCACAGATGTCTTCTGGTGAAACTGGAAGCCCTCGGCATCCGGCCTCCTCTCCTTGACTTCATTGGTTCCTACTTGTATAAACGCAGATAGAAGGTCTTAGTAGGTAATAGCTACTCGACGCCTCAACCGATCACGAGTGGCGTTTTTTAAGGCACGGTTCTAGGTCCCCTTCTCTTTATTCTGTACATAAACGAAATTTCAACTTTACTCACAAATTCACAAAATTTAGTTTACGCTGACGATCTCAAGTGCATTTATTCATTTTCTAAAGACACTGCCAATAGTTGCGTTGATAAAATCCGCACTGATCTGCACAGATATGTGGTTTTATATCATATAATTTCTTCCTTCCGGAAATAAAGGTAACAAGTGCATTTATTCATTTTCTAAAGACACTGCCAATAGTTGCGCGTTGATAAAATCCACTGATCTGCACAGATATGTGGTTTTATATCATATAATTTCATAATAATAATAATAGTTGTATTTAATACCGGTTTACAGGCATTGTCAGGTGAAATATTCAGTGGGTAGAGGCTGGCAGTGACTCCTGAATATATATCATTATATGTGTTTTTCCTATTTTCATGTTATTCAGGAGAAAAAAACTGCCGCCTGTAAGGATGATAGCAATTCAGATCAGGGAAGGGCTAACACAATTGCAGTCTGTATGCAGTCTCTCTGTCTTTGCTAGGAACCGGGATTCTGCCTCAGGCAAGAAAGCATCCGTGTACGGTCGCTCACTGTCTGCCGAAGAAGTCAACGGGTGCAGGCTGCAGAGACGGTGCCGTATCCCTCAAGGTAACACCTGGGATCGAGTTCAGATGCCGCGCACTCCGTCGAACAGGAAAACAGATTCTACCGTGTCGGCGCCCAGAATTCTTGGAAACTGTTCTGAATGCAAAAAACTAGTAATGGTAATCTTAAACAAAGAATTTACTGAATTATACTGAATTATTTTCTGTTTCCTTCCCAAACTCGCAACTATTGGATTTTGAAAAGAGTCCTCCTGGTATTTGAGACAGCACTCTTGATATTATATTGGTCTCTTAAAATATTCCCATCATCATCTGCACAGTCAATCTTTGCAGTCATTTTTTCGTCCCCCCCTTTTCAACTAGCATCGCCTACTCTTGACAACCTTTATACTTTCCTCCGATTTTGCAACCCTGACGGTGGTCTCCATGTTCAGTTGATGATCAAGGCGGGTTCTGATGGTTTCGCCTCTTTGTTAGTGGATTACACAGTCAGCCAGTTCGCATCTCGATGATGATCTTGTGACCTCTACTGTGCCTATTCGTTTCGACCCTGTTGTCTACGATGAGTTCTTCCTCTCTCACCTCCACGGGTGGTTATAAACAGTAGCTCTGACTGCTACATTATCTCTCACCCGACAAGGAGCGTTCCGAACTCTTATACGTTGTCAGCAACATCACAGTACTATCCTATTGCATCTACCTATTAATTTTTTAGTGAAGAAGTTTTTTCTCCTAGTTTTTTTTAAATTGGTGGCTCACTGAACTCCCCCTCTGATTTAACCGTAGGAGTTATTAATGCTTCTTTTCTAGTTCACCGTATATGCCAAAGATTTTTGAATTTTGGTTTTTAAAAATGGCAAATCGTTCTAAATCGGATATGCTTACCATACTACTCATTTCTGCTGTTCATATGGATGCTCACATAGTGCAACAATTATCCACTTTGTATTTATTTAAACCACAATACTTAGTTTGTAATATTGGGGCCCTCTGGGCCTTAAATAAACAATTTATATATTTATTTATCATTGCGTCGTTTGTGAAGACTGAGCGGTAGAACTGTGAATAGTATTCGGCTTTGTCCCTGTTTTCAGAAATTTTGACGCCCATGACAGTCTTAATCATCGGGATTTGATGCTTATTCCTGGTACATCTGCGGAGTTTACTGTAGACTTACTTTAGATTCTGCGTTGCCTTTTGCAGCAAAGTCTTCTCGAATGCTCATCGCGTTATAAGGATAAGGCTTCTCAGTTTGTTCCTCTGTGTTTTATAATGGTTTAAATGTGCGACTTGATTTTACTCGCAATATATTCTCCACCATTTGTGCTTCATGTTTATTTCCACTTTAGGTTGCTGTCTAGCAACCCAGGGCCCTTGCTACGATGGACACTCGTTAGAGGGCAGTAGTTGTCCATGAGTTGCAGAGGAGCATTCTGAAAGAAATTCCATCTTCGTTTACAGTGATCAAAAAGATGGAAATCCAGTTGAGGTCTGTTAAATCTGCTCGTATCTGATAAAAATTTCCTCGCCAAACGTTCCGCCGTTTGTCCTCTATAGCAGGCACAACGGAGAATAAGGAGTAGTCCCACATGATCACTTCGACCGAGTGGAGGCATTGAAATAATTTTGTCAATGCTGCCTGATGTTTTCGTGTTAGCCAGGTGGAGACAGTTAGCCCTTTGTCTTTCACGTGTTCTGTTGGGGAAGGGAAAATATTGTGTGAGGAGTGCCTTCAAGGTCTTTTGCAGCAAAACATAATCAAAAGTCGATTTCAGGCATGATAATTGAACAGTGTTCCAGTTAATTCCTGGTGCATGGAACTCACCCATAATCATGACATTAGGCCTACTGGAGAACTTTTCTAATTGCTCAAACAGGTGGGTGTCTGTGACACGGTCTATCCTAGGTGGCCAAAAGACATTGAGGACATCCAGACATGGAGAGCCAAGCGCCTTGATGGTCAATCATATGGCTGCCGTGCTGCACGCAAACTTGCTTGTCCTGTCGGAAATTTTTGGCACCTCTTTCACATACACAATTATTCCACCATCCTGTCAGTTTTCTCTGTCACTCCGATATATTTGGTATCCAGACAATGCTATTTCACTATCTCGAATACTGCCCGAAAGCCAGGTTTTGGTTACTGCTATGCCATCCTGAGATAATTTGGCAAGGCAAATTTTTAACTCATCAAGTTTTGATAAAAGGTTTTGGGAATTTGTATACAGGTACTTCAATTTTGCGCCAACCAAACTTCCTGTTGCGTTTGTCAATTTTATGGGCCTTCCTGCGTCTTCTCTGATGTCAATCCCATATGTATTTTCCGTTTCTTGATGAGTTTTGGTAACTCTGGTTTCTAAAGTGAGATCGCTGGGTCTTACGGACTCAGTTCTGTGATCTCTTTGAGAAATGGTTTGCCTGATATTTGGGGCGTTAGTGGGGTTGCTGCCGTTGTCCTTAGTATAATCGGTTTGTTCAATGGAAAATAAATATTCTTTAAAACTACCTTTTCCTTGAAAATAGCCAGATTATGTTTGTCATTCTTCACTCTTGATTGTAGTTCCAAGATATGTTCCCGGCGTTTCAGCCTTTCCACAGGGGAGTACTGCGGTTGAAAAAACCTCGTAATGCGAGTGATGGAGGTGATATTTTTTGGATAGGATCACCTTATTTGGTCTTTGCCCTCCAGCATAATTTTGAGAGGTCACGATCGCTGTGTTCCTAGATTTCCTTAACCATTTTTGCCGATCCGGAAGGCTTTAAGAACTTTCACTTCCACGCCTGGTGGGAGCAACTGGCTTAGGAGGCCATTAAACAACACATGGTCTTCGGCGACACGGCCTTCAGGTCAGACTGCAGTCAAAAACTGCAACCATGAATAACTTAACATTGTTGCCGATCCCAGTACTCGGGATTTTCACTTCCCCGAAAGTTCTCCTTAGGGGCAAGGGAACGCCTTACAGAGCTCTCGTTCGGATTTAATCTACCTCTGACCCTACTGTCGTATGAAGGCTTCAAGGAATCCATCGGAGTTGATTTTTTCTTCGTACTCCTGTTGTGGTGTTTCCCCATTGCAGATTGCCACGCGTTTGTTTCTTGGGATTCAACTACTGGCTCGTTAGAACACCCAAGATAGCTGGATGTGATATTTGGTTCTCTTTCGTCGTCTTCTCTAGGATTTAGAGACTGTGTTCCTGTTATGTGGTCGTTATGGGTATTCGCGTTCGAACATTGAGAGTTATTACAAATTGTAGTTTTTAGTAATTTTGGTGCTTTGGTCACTGCTTTTTTAAGTGTGGTATTGCTAACTTTATTTCGTCTAGTATTGTTTTTTTTGCAAGTGTTTTCTTAAGTCTGCTAACTAATTTTCCAGTTTTTGAACTCTCAGTAAAATATAAGAACATCCAATACAAGATTCGTCCTCTAAGCTGAAGGATTTGTCTGCCATTACGCTTTTTGTGCGCTTTGCTGGTCCTTGGTTGTAAGTACAAACTGATTAAGGGCCAGTCAGAGATGCCGAAACCAGCTTAACAGACTTTCCTTTAAAGGAAGTGCCATGACTGGTTATGCTGCTAGCAAACAGTTACTTTGAGTATAGGAATGTTAAAAACACTTTGTAAAGGTATTTTATCTTTTGAGCGTTTAACGAAAAATTCCGACTGGATTTTGATTATGGTGAGTATTTAAAGCAATATGAGCAAAAACATACACCTAATTGTTTAACAGCGCTTTTAGAAAACTTTAAAAAATATTAATAATATTCATTAACGACTCAGCCGTTCGGATATGTTGAAGGTCCTGGATAACTTCAGATCATCACGAAGTTGTACACTTATTTTCACTGATTGGTTGTCAGTTTTTATTGGTGCAGAGGCTGCCTAGTAAGGTTGACTAATGTAACGTGCCCGAAATGTACTAGCCATCTATCCAGGAGGGAAGAAATACCTTGATATGTACAGTTTACAGCAGAGTGAGTAACTATGGGTAAGGGAAAATCTAGGTAGAAAATAAATTTAAATCCGGAGGATGAATATCCAGCGGAGATCCCAGGAGGAGTGAGGGACGGGCTGCAATGAGGATTCTTGGTCGGAAGGCTCGGCCAAAAACGGGGATCCAGGATTTCATTCCTCGCCCGTGTTTATAACATCTCCATTGACAAGGTCAGATCCCATCGGTGATGATTGGTTGAGATGCATTGGGGTATTGAAATTAAACAACCTTAAGCTAGGTATATTTTCTTTTCATTAACATTTAAACTATATTGTTATGTTATAAAACTTTATAAGAAACCTTAATCATGTCTTAGTGCTAGACATTTAAATAGGATGAAGAATCGCGCGCGCGCCCCTTTAGGGGCGCGTTTTCCAGAAGTTTCTAAAGGACGCGCGTGGTTCTAGAACTCTCTACCAGGAACGCGTGGTCAGAACTTTCTACATTACTTCCTCCTTTTAAAGAACTCTGCTGTTCTCAGCAGCATAATTTAGTTTGGTAGCTGATCCGCTTCCAGGAGGTACCTTTACAAATTTTTCAACTTGTTGATCGCTGTGGAAGACCTGGGGCAGTGCGTACCCCCCTTCCGGAGGAACCTCTAGGTAGTGCTCAACAAGTTGAGCATCGTCCTGGTGAGACAGGCTAGCGTGCATCTTAGAATGGTCAGCGTTCTCGCTTATCGGATATCCTGGCTTAATGCGGTTGAAATAAACGGAGAACTCCTCCGAATACGCCCTATCTTGGTGGCGGATGAGGCAGGTCGTGTCTGACAGGACACGAGGAACGACATAAGGACCAACCCATGCTGGATTAACTTTAGGTTGTACCCCAGCAGGCACCGCAAAATGTCTTATCCATACGATATCCCCACCTGGTATGGGGTCACATGCGCTAGGCGGTCGTAGTAAGTTTTCTGTTTTCGCTGCCCTTCCTGGAGATATAGGCGGGCTTCCTCAAATGCCACCCGTAGGGTTCTCCTTAAGCGTGAATCATACGTGTCTACGTTTTCCGTTCAATGCGCAGGTGGAAGTTGAAGACCTTCAGGGAATTGAATCTCCCGACCACATGTGAGGAAGAATGGGGTATGGTGTGTTGTAGCATATACTGTGGATCGGTACGCCAGCATGCAGGCTGGTATAGCGTCATTCCAGGTGATGTGGCATTCCTATCAATAAAGGCATATCATACTCCAACGGTCTCAATCTTCAGAGCATTGCGCCCTGATTGTCTCCAAGGCACGCCGAACTGCCGGGTTCATCCTCCGAAATTTTAAAACTATTGATATTAGACTCCGCCTTTATAAAATGTACGTTAGACCTCACCTAGAATACTGCTCGTTTCTATTTAGCCTTTTGCGCGCTGGTGAACGGAAGAAAATAGAATCGGTCCAGCACTTCTTCAAAAAAAGAATTTTATCGTTGGAGCACCGTAATCTGTCGTATCAAGAACGCTTTAGGCTTGTAAACGTTGATCCCTTATGGTTTCACCGAGTGCAGAAGGGACTCTTTTTACTTTATTAGCTTTTGAATAGTGCTACATTTAATCCTCTTACCACTGTGAGGCAGCTTTACAACCCTCGGCACAGCAGTCATCGCAATGTCTTTTTATTTCTTCCATAAGCTCGCACAGTTTAGTATCGTTGATCCTTTTCGGTAAACGCCATAGCCATGTGGAATAAACTACCCCATAATATAAAAATCTAGCGAAATTATTCTTTGTTTAAGATAACTATTACTAGTTTTTTTTTGCATTCAGAACAGTTTCCGATAATTCTGGGTGCCAACACAGTAAGATTTGTTTTCCATTTCGATGGAGTGCGCGGCATCTGAACCCGATCCCAGGTGTTACGTTAAGGGATACGGCACCGTCTCTGCAGCACACACTCGTTGATTTCTTCGGCAGACAGTGAGCAACCGTCCACGGATGCACTCTTGCCTGGGGTAGAATCCCGGTTCCTTACAAAGAAAGAGAGACTGCAAACAGACTGCAATTTTGTTAGCCCTTCTCTGATCTGAACTGCTATCATCCTAACAGGCGGCATTTTTTTCTCCTGAATAACATAAAGATAGGAAAAACACTTATAAGGATATATATTTAGGAGTTTTTTCCCTTCCAGCCTGATCCCCACTGAGTATTTCATCGGAAAATGCCTGTAAACCGGCATTTTATAAACTATTATTATTATTAAAAGGTTAAGGAGGATCCGGTTGGTCCTAATGACTTGAAAATTACCCTGGGGGAGGTACGCCATCGTATATGTTTTCTCTATTTTTAGGAATTTGCAAAGCTCGAGTACGACAGAATTTTCGAATGACGACCCTCGATCCGAGTGGATTTGATCTGGAGCTCCCCAACGACAGACACAATTATTGAAGATAGCTGTGGCCACAGTGACCACAGATGCATCAGGCAGGGGTACCGCTTCCGCCATTTTTGTAAAGAAATCCACCAAGACTAGAATAAACTTATTTCCCTTAGCGGATGATGCGATTGGCACAACCGAATGACGTCCTGAATATCACGTTTTTGGTTTTTCAAAAAACGTCGTCGAAGGGCCCACTCGGTTTTGTGAATTCCGGAGTGGCCCAGTTCTGCATGCATCCTTTCCACTACGTCGTTCATCATTTAAAGCGGAAGCACAGCACGCTTTGAATACTGTTCACTGTCACGGTAGAAAAGGACACCGTTTTCAATGAACAGTTTGTCCCAGAGCCTGTAGAGACACAGCGATTCGTAGCTATAGCCCGCTTACTCTGACTTGCTTAGGGGCCTGGCGTTGCTTGCCTTCCTGTTATAAATGAGGGATGTATGCAGATCATCTCTCTGAGCTTCAGCTAAGAGTAGGCACTGGTCGCATTGTAAGGTGACGGCAAATATAATGACATCAGTTCATGACGGGCGATGCGGTTTCCTTGAGAGAGCATCGGCATTTCCGTGCGGTCGACCTGGTCAGAACACGCATTCGAAGTCGTATACTTACAATTTTTCCTGCCACCGAGCAACTGGCCCCTAAGAATTCTTAAAGTTTTGCAACCACGTCAAAGAACTGTGATCCGTGCGCACGATGAATGGCTGAGACTGAAGGTATGGCCGAAATTCTTCAACAAAGAACGTTAATGCTAGCATCTCTTTGCGAGTCAAGAAATAATGTTGTTCTGCTTTAGTCAATGAACGACTGAGGTACTAAATGACACGTTCGGTACCGTAAGGTTGCTGCTGGGAGACGACAGCGCCTATTGCGTTATTGCTATCGTCAGTATCTAACACACATATTCCAACATCAGAGCTGAGGTTAGGGAAAACTAAAATCGCAGATAAGCAAAGCTTATCCTTAAGCATCTGGAAGCTGGTATCATAGTCAGCAGCCCACTTAAATTTGACATCTTTCTGCGTCAGCTTTTGAAGGGACTTGCAATATGAGCATAGTCCTTGATAAAACGCCAATAGTACGAGGCATGTACTAAAAAAGTTGAACCTCGGATACATCGGTCGGAGTAGCACTTATAAAGGTCCTTAATTAAAATTTTGGAAAAATATTTGTCGCAGAATATAAGTTGCCTGATTTTTCCTAAGTTGGACCAAATTAAAGCCTCCTCCTAGCAAAATGAGAACGAAAATCTCAGCTCGTCGCAAGCTCACAGCCATTGCACCGACGCGTTGCTTGGTTGCATCTTGTAGTTACAGCAGTGATATGCATATGCAACCAGTTGTTAAAGCTAAACAGCTTGATCTCTCTGCTTTAAAAAATTGTTATGATTTTATGTTAAAGTTCCGATCAGTTCTCTCTATACTGGGAACTTATTCGACGGTGACATCTCTGCTCTTCCATCTCAGGAATGTCAGCGTCTGGATTCTCTCGTCCATTTGGTTGCCTGTGAAACATTAGACCAACAGAAAAGAGATTATAATTTTCTTTTAAAAAATATTTCCTGAGACAGACGACCCATTTACGTTGCCGTAGACAAACGCTTCTCCTCACGTAGCAAAAATCCACCTATATTAGTCACCCTTTTTTCACCAATCAAGGTGGACTCCATCTTTGCACAACGAGGTCGCATTTCTCGTTATCTAGAAGTTTCCTTTGTCGGGATCTTACACTGATGGAGCAAAGGAATGTGTCTCCCTCTTGCATAGGTCTTCGGCCTCTCAATCCATTTTCCATAAGTCAGGTCATGGCTATGGAAACCATACCGAGACGGTTCAGCAATCTCCTATAGTGCCCGGTTCAAAAACCACCTTAACTTTAACTCCCGCTTTACTTTCAACGAATCCATTAACACCTTCTTCCTCGCGAATAGGAATTTCAAACGCAGTAGCTATCAGCAATGTCTTAAGCCCGCCTTTAATGTCAGTAACTCCGTCTAAAGTGCCAAGACAGACTGCTTCTCCGTTTCAATGTAGCTTTCCTTGAATTCCTACTGTTGACTTAGTCAACAAAACTGGGTCAAGTCCGCCGTTTCAACGTAGTTTTCCTTGTATTTCTTCTGTTAAATTAGTCAACAAAACTGGGTCAAGTCCGCTTTGTTCTCATTCCACTCTTTCCACTCCGTTCTCAGCTGTTCAATCTTTACCCAGTTGCTTTCCCCATGACTCGGAGAAAGGACCATCGGGAATTTAAGTGACCCTCTTGAAACTATCTTTTCACTACCTCGGGTCGCCCATTAACTATGATGTCTCCTAATATCACCAGTCATCCAAACGATGACGTCATTCGGACGTACGAATTCGGTGGTCCACAGTCTAAATTGCTACCGTTTCTTTGGATACTAACCATCATCAGAATGCAATTCTGGATCCTAAGATGCTGAGGACTTAAGTTCATTGACGCATTTTCGTGAGATGTTGTTTCATAGGCCTAAGTGATCAAGAACGAATCACCTCGACGTTTCATTATCTCATTCTGAAATGCTACTACCGTATTACCCTACTCTACCACCTGACCATTTTTTCCTAAGCAGTTTTTTTCTCCTACCTTCTATTTAAAAATGAAGGCTTATTGACCTCTGCCTCCATTTTTATGGTAGGATTTTTTTTAACTGCCTATTTTTTTCTAGTTCACCATTAATTTTAAAACATAGCTAACTGTTGACATAGCAGGACAAGTTATGTATTTGTACATTTTATCTGCACACACAAATTGTCATAACTTTATTTGCTTAGACAGTGCCTTGCCTGTGCTAAACAAATATAAATTCTATATTCTAAATTCTAAACGTATCAATAACCTGGGAAAGGCTAAGTATGCTCCTAACTTAAGTTCCAAAAAGAAAAATATCATTAAAGTTGGGCAACCTCTTACCCTCCATCATCTACCATACAAACCCAAAATGTCCTTAGTAATTATCCCAACCAATCTACTTCTCAAGCTCCCCAATTTACTAACTCTTCCCCTTACGGTACCAGTTTTCCAAAACAATTTGTTCTATTTTCAAATCTTATTTTACCCCCATATTATATAAATATTCCTCAAAATCCTAATTTAAGGCCTTCTTTTTTCGCTACCTCAGAAAATAGCCTTCCTCTCAATGCATACCACCCAAATATGTTTCTCTACAATTATCATAATTTAGTAAGCAGTAGCAGCTTAGCTAATTGTAGACAGCAGCAATTTTAATTTCCGCCCGTACCTTCCTCTCGACAGTTTACTTCCCTACCACCAAGTTTTCCATTTTTATATATAACGATAACCCTAGTTTGGATACTCGAACTACGCTTGATCTCATTTTACTTAATGCTAGATCTTTTTTAAATAAGATGGTTCAACTGAGAGCCATTGCTTTCGAGTTAATGCCCGATGTTTTATGTGGTACTGAATCTGGGACCCATCCCTTTATTTCCGACATTTTGCTTGTCATAGACCAGTATGATCCCTTCTATCAAGACCGGATTAGCAAGCGTGGTGGTGGTTGTCTTCTCTATATTAAAGCTTAATTTAAGCACTTCCCATTCGATCTAGATGTTACGTCATTCTCTGGTAATTACTGTTTCGCATCCATTATCCTGTCGCCCCGGCAAAAGGCGATTCTCGGATGTATTAACAACCCGCCTTATTCATCATCCGATGATGATGCAAAACTTTGTGAACTTTTTAAATTGGTTTTGGAGTCCAATTTTAACATTAAAATAATCGCTGGCGCTTTTAATTTTCCTGAAATTGACTGGATTTTAAACTGTTGTCCACCCGGATTTCAGCCTTTCCTCAATACCATTAATTTTTCTAATTGGTCCCAGCTTTTCCGTTCTTCAACGAGAGACAAACATATTTTAGACCTGATTTTCACAAACGAAATTGCTCCCCTCTTCGTTGATTTTAAGCAGGGCCGCTTCCAAAGTGACTATACATTAATTCGCTGTTGCCTCCGACTGTTTCATCGAAAGCAATTGAGGAAGCAATTGAAAGATCAGTATTCAAGTTCTTTATCTGTAAATCTAAGGATCGCAGAGTTTTTTGAATGAGCCTCTAAGATTCGGCTTGCACGAGACAGACAGAGGGTATCTTGCACACTCAGCGAGCCAAACTCTGAAAAATCTGTTGATAAACTGTTCCGCCGTCGATCCCCTCTAGACGAGGTTATGAAATTCTTCCTTAAGTAATGGAGACAATAAATACATTCACGTTTCAGGCATCCTCATTGAATGTTATCAGCACTATTAATTTCTCCTTAGAACTAATTCGTAAGCAAATAATTCGTCTAAAATCTCGCACTCTTTGGGGAATGACGGTATGCTAAACTCAGTTATTAAGAGAGTGCCGAGCTTTCCCCGATTGCTTAGCCATATATTCTCAGTTTATCTTCTAAACTGATTCTTTCCTGACTCATGGAAGACATCTATTATTCTTCCTGT
>WEDG01005032.1:0-92343 GCA_017591395.1 Schistocephalus solidus | reverse complement strand
GAAGCTGCATCCGGAACTCTGTTCCACCGAGCGTAGCCCAACGCTTACAGAAATATCCTGTTGAACTCCAAACGCAGCATGCTATAGAACTGCTCAAGTTTTGCCTAAGAACTACTGTCGATTCTACAATACGTACTTCCAACAGGTAAAATGAACCCCGATATGCTCGCCAATATCATGACTTCTTGCCGAATTGGTAGTGCAGCGACTAGAAAAAGAGGTTTTGCAACTGCGAAAGTCCACAATTTGACTTTATTATGTAGATGACAACTTTTTCCGTCATAAAAGAACTGAGAAGTTGAGCGGCTGCATCAGAGGCTGAATGATGTTCTCCCAACCATAGAGTTCCCTCGTGAAGAGGCAGTATGTGACAGCCTGCTGTTTCTAGACGTGAGAATCTAGCAGTGATGGTAGCTTCGCAATAAGCCCCCATTTGAAAGAATTTAATGCAGAGATTATCTTCACTATGGAAGCAACTACCTGGTAGCTCAAAAAGAAACTGCGTCCGAACTACTCTTCCACTGAACCTACGTTATTGCAACAGCGATAATCTCCTTAAATATGAGATTGAATACTTCAGTATCGGTTGTTTCCATCTAACGGATATCCAGTTAGTTTTGTAAAGAACTGCCTCAGGCTCCAGGCACAAAAATTATTCTCCCGCTCTATATAGGCGGCGGGCCTCTGGAAAGTAATCGCCCTGCAGTTAAATTGCCTTGGTATGCACATCACCCACAAGCCAGCATCCCCATTACGTACAACGCTATCTCCAATAAAGGATCCCATCCCCAAAGAGCAACCAAAAATACAAGGGAGACTAGAAATGACAATTTTCTGGCTCATACGCCGTCATCAGCCAGCCATACCCAAGCCCAGGCGCTGCGGCGCCCGAGGCTCGAACTGCCGACCGCCATTCCAGTCTCCCTTGTCTTTGTCGGTCATTATTCTGCCTATGTACTTAGCTGCCTTACGGCTGCTGGCGGGGTTTTGAGAGTTAGCCCCAAGGCACAGATCGAGGAGTCTATGTAACCGATCGGTGAGCGCCCCATTACCAATATATACTATTATATATATATATATATATATATATATATATATATATATATATATATATATATATATATATATGAATGAAACCGACAAAAAAGACAAGGGAGACCGGAATGCTATTTCTGGCTTATAAGTCGTCATCAGCCAAAAGTCAGTACCCAATCCCAAGTGTGGCACACCTGGGATATACATGTTCCTTAAGCAGATCGGTGAGCCCCACACTATCATCATATTCCCGATCACAACCGACAAAACAACGAGCCCGTGGCTCAATGGTAGAGCGTTTGACTCAAATACCAAAGTCGTGGGTTTGAACTCCCAGGTGTTCCACACTTGGGATTGGCTATGACTGGCTGATGACGGCAAATAAGCCAGAAATGGCCATTCCGGTCTCCCTTGTCTTTGTCGGTTCCATTTCATCATATGCTACCCGTCGCTATGCGACCGACCTGCGAGGGCTCTAGTCTGAGCTCCAGGGCACAACAGAACATATGCATCTAAGCAGATCGGTGTATATATACTATATGCTTTTTCGGGGTTTCTTTTTAACATTTAACTTCTTACTAATAAGATTCGTGAATGAAAACTTATCGCATTGGTTTTAAACGTTTCCCAAAGGTAATGAGTCCGGTTCAGCAACCATTTTTGGCTTCGTACATGATCTATCTCGACGGATGTGATAGAAAATTCAAAGCGGGTTTCTGTAAAAAACCACTTTGGGTTGGCAGAAAAACAGCTCATAAACTCTGCTATTTTTGAGTTCTGGGCGTTCTCAAATGTTCCGGCCAATGGCGTCATAATTGCGGGAGAGCGTTCTGGAACCTTATGGACTTCAACTTGGTTTACGTTGAATGGTCGCATCTCACGATGGAATCCTCGCGGCAACTTATCAAAGTTTAGCCCGCACTCGTGCGTCGGGCTTCAGGCGCACTCGGTACAGTGGCGCACACTGATTGGCCGTCTGGTTTCCACGCATCCTTCTCAGTCGGTTTGGCCTGTTTCTGCGTGAGTCATCATGTGCTTCTTTAGCCTGGGTCGCGACTCTGACTGCGGTACCTCGTCCCTGTATAACCTTCCACTTTTTGAAAGATGGACCTCTGTGATTAACCTCCATCTGCTGGTTTCGCATGTCATTTAATTCCCCGTTGTCATTTTTCACCTCGAAGACAACTCTCTCGACTTTCTGAGAGTGCACTCTACCCACGGTTTCGCCAGGTTGGTAATTTCGGCCAAACACATCTTCCCTCCCGAAAATAGTCTTTAGCGGTTGGGAACCCTCAAACCTCCGGTTTTCGTTACTGTAGTCGTACATCAGCTTGTCTGCCAAAAACCCTCGGCTGCTGTTTAAACACCAAGATTTCGGGGTTGTTCTTTGGGCCAGACGGAAGCGTTGAGGTAGTCCATTTTAACCCCTGCGTTCCACATTTTTCCCATAGCTCTCTTGAATGTGTCAACAAAATGTTCTGCTTCGTGGTTCCATTGGGGCTGAAGTGGCGGTGACGTCAGATGTTGGATTCTCCATTTCTGGCACAACTATCGGAACGGTGATGGCGTAAACTGGGTACCGTTCTTTCGTCACAATGTCAATGGGGAGGCAATATCTTGAGGTAAATTCTCCCGTATTCTTTGATGTGACCTCGGCAATACCTGCCGTGACGTCACAAACGTCTAGGCATCTTTGACCATGCGTAAACGACTTATAGAAACATTCGCTTGAAAAATGGTCAAACGAAGTCCATATAAACTCTAGTTCATTGTCTCGTCATCCGGACATGGCAGAAGTGGTACTTTCGGTGGTTCTTAGCGAAATGTCCACATGAACCGCAACTTCAAAACAAAGATTCCACATCGTTATCAATTCATGGCCTAGCGAACCTCTCGGTCTCTTTTTCATACGGGTCATACGCTGGTGTCCGGTGTGAAGTTCACGCAAAAACTTGGTGGTTATGTTTTGGCTGGAATCACCACTCTAGCATCATATATATATGTGCATTCTTCAGTGTTGCAGCAAACCGTCCTTCCGGTTCCTGAAGGGCTTTATAGTTGTGTGTACCTTATCTTCCGTCGGGTCAACCGTTCTGAAACAAACACACTTTGCGTCGCACGTCTGGATCGCCAGCGTGTTTGCGCATACATGTTCGGCCGCGAGGAGTAAATTCTGTTGGATGACACCGCACCCGTCGCCATCGTATCATCGCTCGCACGTCCACATATTCCTCGATTTTCGTTACTTACGCCCAGTCGTGGCAGAGTCGTGGTAGAGCGAACTTTGAAGCCCGTTCTGAATTTTGAATCAGACTCCTCGCCGCGTACCGATGAAATCTGCACTGCAAAGAGGATCACCAGCATCTTTCTCGACACTGACTATAGCGTCCTCTGCCTCGTCAGTGATCTTTGCGACATGCATTAGTGGCAGCATATTTCAGTCTGAACCTCTTCTGAAGAAGAACGCCGCCTAGCCCGCACTCGAATGCATCTGCCTGCACGATTCCAGCTCCTTTATTGGCTTTTCGACATCGTGAGAGAGCACGCCAGTTGACTCACCGAACCTTCACCGCCATACTGCCACGCTCTCCGGCAGTCTGCAGACCACAGTCAAATCACATCTGCTAAGCAATCGGTTTAGCGCGCAGTTTCTGAAATTGTGCCGCCTCGTCAATAAATGGCGAGAAGCAGCCGACCAAGTCGGCATGACGCTTTATAGCTTGCGTACATACTGGCAACCTTCACAGGCTGAATGCCGGAAACTCTCTGACCTGGTGAGCGTCCTGTTCGCATACCACAAATCCCATGTGGTGGATTTCTTTTCGAAGCAACTTTGTTTCTTCCATGTTGATTTTGTGGACATAATCAACAAGCATTTTCAATGATCTTATCGAGTCCTGAAGCATCTCCACAGCTCGATGACAAAAACATGACATCCAAGTGGGCAAACGGTCTTCAGGGAAATTTGTAACTTACGGTGTCCATAAGCTGTTGGAATACGCTGGTGCCAGTTTTGACGTCCAGGTTGAGACGTGTGTATTTGAATAAAAACCCAATGTGCATTAGTTGTTCATATCTCCTGCGCTGCCTCATAAACTGGTGAAACTGTATATATACCTCAAAGATAAAACCTTGTGAAAACAGTTCCTCTATTAGACTTCGCGAAAAATGTGGTCCACAGTTGGCAGGGTTAATGGTAATTTTTCTTGTATATTTTATATTTTTGAGGGTAACGGGTATAGGCCTTGTAAACCCTATTTTATGCACAATCGAAATTATTAATGCAAGTACTTACAGACAAGGTGAAATACAATTCGTACCCTTTTACATCAAAACGTGTAATTGTACGATACACATAAATTGAAATCATTAAGCAAAGCTTGGGTTGTTGGCTGAAGATTGTCCTGCAGGAGCCGTTGGAAGTGATTTCATGGTCGAGCTTTCACTTTTGCTGACTGAAAAGAAATGTTTCGTTGAAATAGGCGTAAATTACATTCGCGTTTGACCTTATATGGATGCCCCGGCAGGTAAGTCATGTTTTTAAACTCAAAGAAAGCTTCGGCTTGCAGCGAACAAAACATGCCCGTGACTAATTCGAAATATCCATAGCAGTTCACATCTCATTTGTCTATAGGATAAAGGAAACATGTTTAGCTTGATGTCTTTCCTGATATGACAGGGACCTATGACCGTTCATTATGCCCATCTGTGCACCTGCGCGATAGGATAACTGTCTTGATTCATCCAGGGCATCCATGCTGGCATTCCGTGTTCCAAATGTGGTTAAACGAATGTTATGAAGATCCGTGAAAACAGTTCCGGATGAAAGACTATAAAAGCGCGCCTTATACAGTGCATGACGCTCGTTGCCTTTTGGACGGCTGGTTAGAGTGTTCGGAGGGCATTAGGTTAGAAGCTATCCAGATACCTAGATCTTTAGGCGCATCATCTTATTTTAGGGGAAGTCAGTTCAGGTACTACTGGTGTTTGGGGAGACGTCTTCTCTTAGATTTCCAGTGTAAGACTGCACATTTGGGTATATTAAACGTAATAAGCAACTTGCTGGAGCAGACTGTCAATTTGTAAGGTTTTCGTCTAATTTCTACGCGTCTTCAACAGAGCTGATGGTTTTCCAGAGTTTTTATATCATCTGCAAACATGATGGCATCACAGTCAAGATTATCAGTGCAGTCGTTTTACATAAATAAGGAACAGAAGAGGACCTAAGACTGAACCCTGCGGAACACCACTTTCTGCTGTTTCCCACTCGGATTCAGTGGTGCCGACAAGTACATTTTGCAGTCTGCATGATAGGCAACGCTTGATCAATTTAAGGACGTTACCCTGGATACCTCATGGCCAAATTTTATGTAACAGTCAGTGAAGAGGTACGCTATCAAACGCCTTCTTGAAGTCAAAGAAAATGACATCAACTGGACGGCCTTGCTCTATGGCTTTTGTCTATTTTTCCTGCGGGTAAAGACCACTCGTAAGACATAAGTGAACAAAGCGAAATTCATGCTGGGCAGCACATTATATGTTCTTCTGCTCCAGATGCTTCATTATATGTCTCTTAATAAGTTTTTCCATGGCCTTGCACAAAATGCAGGTAAAACTACTGGGACGGTATTTCCCCGACTCCAGCTTGGACCCTCCTTTGTGGATCGAGGGGATAAGGGTAGTTTTCCATTCCTGTGGTACTTCACCCTCTTTCATTAACTTTTAGAATATCATAGAAGACGGCTCACAGGGTACAAGGGCCAAGTATCGAAGGGCATGCGGATGAATTCTATCTGATCACGGTATCTTGGTAAGTTTCAGGCGGAGTAATTTAATCCTTACCAATGTTGGTGATAAGTAAAGATTATTTTCTAATGCAAACGTTTCCGAATGTTGTCGATGCCTTGAGAAGGGGAGTGGGGGAGGATTTGTTTCATAAGTGAATACTAACTAAAAGAAGCTAGATATGCTTGAGGCTGTCGTTGGTCATCCATTTCCAGTACTCCGATTTGGGACCGCAGCGCTGGAATTTGGTCACGATTTCTTTGGTTATTGCGTATGTAACCGTATAGGATCTTGGGATGCTGAAAAGTGTTCTGTCGTATGTTAAACTCATAGCTCCTTCGGAGTTGGTTAACCTCATGCTTACAGACACCCCGTTGTCGTTTGCATTTCTGCAAATGTTTGACACTCCCCGTTCGTCGAAACCGTTTTTACATCTTAGTTCTTCTTTTAAAGGAGATCTGAAGTTCATGGTTTATCCTTAACGGATAAATGTTTGTTTTCTTTCGTTTTAGGGGACAATTGAGATAAATACTTCATTCAATCAACGAGCTAAACGCTCTCCAGCATTCGTCCACATTTCCCCATAATGTGGTTGTCCACGATATTGCGAAGATTTACGTGCGCATGCTGGAAAATCATCCCTTCCAGATGTTTGTTTACAGTTGTTTTAGTGAGTCAGGCTAGGAGAACATGGAATACTCAAAGAGCAGAACAACGTGGTAGCTAGCACCCGTTGGCAGTAGGTCGTGTAAATCCAGCAAATTATTCTCGTCTTGGGTGAACACGAGGTCTAGACAATTGGAACGTTGCTCTTCCCTAACTCGTGTCCCGAAGGGTATATTCTGTAAGAATATTTTTTTGCCTGCCATCTCAACCAAAAAATGACCGAATATATCCGTTGGACCCGAAACAGTCCAGCTTTCCCAGTTGATATTGGGAGCATTAAAGTCCCCAACGATAAGGGCATTTTTTTTCAAGCAATTCTTGGTCAGCTCTGTTAGGAGAATGACATCGCGTTCGACATTCTGCTTTAAGGGATGGTATGCAACCGTGAATGCCAGTGGCCGGGTGAATTATGTTTTACGATTTAACGATAAAACTTCAACTTCTGCTGTCATGGGATGTATCTCGGAACTCGCAGTTATATTAGAGCTAACATAAGCAGAGATTCCTCCTCCGTGGCTTCATCTATCTGTTCTTGATAGTTGATAACCACGGAGGGATACTTCATGTTCTCGAATATCTTCTGAGAGCCACGTTTCTGTCAGGGAAATTATATCTGGTGTTTTTTCATCAACAAACATCCGAAGCACACTCATTTTATTGAAAAGGCTCTGACTATGCCATAGTTGTTTCTATACTTGAACTCGAGTCTAACGAAACTTTATCAAAAAATATATTTTTTCGTGATTTCCGATCAACAAATATGGGGGAATTACTTATACATCTTAATTCCCAAGATTAGTGTGACTTATTCCAGTGGTTGGATACGACTGTTTGTACTGATACACTGTACTGAGTTCTAGATCCACTAATGTGTCGTTTTTTATCCCGTGAGAAAAAAATTAATGTCTAGAATGAATTTTTCCTCCCTTTATCTTTCTGTCGTATGCTGCGTAGACGCTCGCGTCGTTTTCATATACAAAACAAAACGTCCGTTTCGCCCTTGATCCAACTAATCTTTGAGTAGGCTAAGAGGCTGTCTGAAGAAAAAAAATCCGATGAGGTCTACCTTGCCAAAATCCCTTTGTTAAATTTTGCGAAACTCTTTTTCTGCACAGTGAAAGTGCAGAAAAAAACGCATTACGCCATAATTCCAGGCGCCTTAGCAAACCCCATAGCTGACTCTAAGTTGACGAATGATATCTTCAATGCTTTTTTGTGCAGAACTGTTAGTGAAAATTCCGTCGCTCTATTTCTGATTATCCTCGTTTAAACCGCTGCCGTCCTCGAAAACATAACTTTTATCCTCTGGGCCGTCACGGTAGCCATTCGGCGGTTTCGTCAATTTCATCGTCCTGGACCAGATGGCGTCACGAAAAGCGTTCTTAAGGCTCACACAAATGATATGCTTCCAACTCTTCTGTTTAAGATATTTAATCTTGCTCTTTTTAAACTTTTCAAAACTTTTTAAACTGTTTTATACAATCGTACCTTTAATCGCCTTACTATTCTGAGGCAGCTCGACCACTCTCGGCGCACCAGTCATCAACATGTCCTTTTTTCCTCTGGCACGCACAGTTAGCTCTTGCTTGTTTTTTTTAGTAAACGCCATAGCAATCTGGAATAACCTACACATATGTATCAAAATTCAGCAAAGCTATAATAATAATAATTTGTATATTTAAGGCCCAGAGGGCCCCATCATTACAAACTTAGTATCGCAGTATAAATAAATACAGAGCGGATCATAGCTGCACTATGTGAACAGCCACGTGAACAGCAGAAATACGTAGTATGGTAGACATATCCGATTCAGAATGATTCGCCGTTTTTAAAACAATAGTCAACAAGCTTTGGGATACACGGTGAGCTAGGAATGAAACAGTGAAAAAACTCCTACAGTTTAATCGGGGGCGGAGATCGGATAGCCACCGATTTTTAAGGAAAAAACTAGGAGAAAAAAACTTTCACGAAAAAATTAATAGCTAGATTTGATGGGATTGGTACAATGTAATGGGATATAGAACTGTGATGTTGCTGGCAACGTTTGAGGGATCGGAAGGCTCCTTGTTGGGTGAGAGATAATATAACAGTTAGAGCTGCTGATTATAACCAACATGGAGGTGAGAGGGGAGGAACTCATCATTTACAACAGGGTTGAAACGAAGAGGAGAAAGTAGATGTCACAAGATCATCACCGAGATTTGACTGTGCTGACTGCATAGTCCATCAACAAAGATGCGAAAACATCAGAACCGGACACAATCATCAACAGATCCCGGAGACCATTGAGAGGATTGCAAAATCGGAGGGGAAGTGTCAAGGTTGTCAAGAGTTGCCAATGATAGTTAAAAAGAGGGAGCAAAAAAGTGACTGTGAAGATTGACTCTGCAAACGATGATGGAAACATATTTAGAAACCAATATAATGTCAAGGGGACAGCCTCAAATACCGGGAGGATCTTTTTCAAATTCTAAAATTTACGAGTTCGGGAAGGAAATAGACAATAAGGACTTTATATTTTCCGAAGTTAAATGTTTGCATAATTTGGTTTTGAAAATCGCAAATGTAGATGAAAACCTAATTTTGAGTTGAAGGTTATTCCAAATGAAAGCATATTTGGAGGCAAAAAACTGAGAACGGTTATTTGTGGAGGTCTGGTGAAATTATCATAGAGGAGTTATGAGTGGCATAAGTTTATGTAGCGGAGTGACAGCGTTAATTTGTGGGAGATTTGGGCTAGAGTTAACGCAAAAGATGAATAATAGCCCGGCTTCGAGTCTTCTTACCCACAGAAATTTAATGTTTGTTAACTTGCATCTATCCGTAGAAGAGATCCTGGATCCAGCACGAGAAAAATAGTCTTCAAGTAAAATCATCTGAACTGTTTCAATCTTACTGCGATGAGAGGCGTTCATCAGTCCAAAGAGAGAATAGCAGTATTCTAGGATGGGAAGAACAAACACGCAGTACAGTCTTAATTTTATTTCCGAAAGGAAGAGATAATGTGATATAAAGCCACATATCTGTGCAGCCTTTGCAGAAATCCGATCTGCATGAGACGATAATGCTAGCTTATTCGTGAAACTTAGGCCTAAGTCTCTTATGGTTGGTCGTTCTAAAATTGTGCATTTTTGAAAAACTAGGGGCCCAGGAAGCTTGGCGTTGCCAAAACCCATGAAACTACTCTTGGATGGAGAAAATTTAATCTGCTAACTAGAGCTCCAACGTGAGAGGATAATTACTTCAGTGTTGATTTTATCAACGTAACTATTCGCAGTGTCTTTAAAAAATGAATTAATGCACTTGAGATCGTCAGTGTAAATGAAAGTTTTTGAATTTTTGAGTATATTTGAAATTTCATTTATGTACAGAAAAAAAAGAGTAGGGGACCTAGCACCGTCCCTTTAAAACTCCACTCTTGATCAGCTGAGGCGTAGATTAGCTATTACCAACTAAGACCTTCTGGTTGCGGTTAGACAAGTAGGAATCAATCTGTGAACTCCCACCCTAGCGAGGGTGGGCAAAGAAGGACCTCGCCCATAAATCGTAAACGAAATATCGTAATTAGGGTTGTCCCAGAATCCACGTCCTGCATTTCGAAGGAACGAGTGACACACAATCTATATCTTCTTCATGCATATGCTAGCGCAGTCCTGAAGAGAGGGGAAATTCACACCGTGAAAAAAGCTTTCCGACTAGGCAAAGCAGACCCCAGCCACGACATGAAAATATCCCCAAGGCCTCGAAAATTTATTTTAGAAAATGAAACCCAGGCAGCTTTTATGTTAGAAGGAAGAATGACTTTACGGGGATCACAAAAACAAGTGTTTTTCAGCCGGACTACGAGCCAAGGGAACGACTCAAAATGAGGGAACTGTGGAAAGAATTGATGGAGAGAATTGGCAGAGGAGAGAAACGTCTGAAAATCAAAGACGGTCAAATAGTCCAGATAAATGTGTCCTTCCTGTGGCCAAAACCTGTAACACTGAAGGCTGGGTCTCCTCGACAAATCGAGCATTGAAAGTCATCTCTGCAAATGTACAAAGCCTGTTCAACAAGCTGGACGACCTTAGAAACGTTGTTGAGGAAATTAAACCAGACGTAATGGCTTTCACTGAAGCGTGGCTCACTGCAGACATTACTGATGCTGAAATATCACTCAGAGGATATCAGCACTTCAGGAGAGTTAGTCCAAGTCGAGGAGGAGGAGTCATAGTTTATGTCACTCGCAAGCTGACCGCTATTGCTGACATAAAAATTCCATTACGCGATGTGGAAGTCTTAAGCATTACTATATCTGCTAAGTATTCCAGACCACTGACGATATTGGTTGTGAACCGTTCGCCTTATCAGACTTCCGATCAGGATCTCATTCTCATAACGGAACTCTACAAAGCCAGCGAGAAGAAAGATGTCCTCATTGTAGGGGATTTTAATGCTCGTGATATTGACTGGAAAACATGGACTGCGCAGGGAATGCCAGATAACTTCAACCACAAACTAATGCAATGGGCAACAGACAAACTTTTCTGTCATAACGTCACCTTTGGAACACGGACGAGAGAAGGACAACAGTCAAACTGTCTTGACCTGATTTTTACCCGAGCTGAGGAAAATGTGCTAGACCTACAGGATCGACCGCCATTAGGGTCAAGTGACCACATTACGCTGTGTTTCGAGTACTCACTGTTTCCAAACCAAATTTACCCGATACTTGGGAAAGAAAAATTTGGAAGGGAGACTTCTCACTCATGAGAAGACAAATGTCAGAGATATCCTGGGAAACAGAACTAAATGGTGGAACCAATAAAGATCGGCCGACATTGAGCTCGTTATTGAAAATGATTGTTTACCTCAACTGTCCTCTCAGGAGAAAGCCAACCACAAACCGTCCAAAGTGGATAAACTCAAACTTGCAGGCCTGTTTCAAAAAAAAAGAAATCGCTTCTGGAGGCATAACAGACAAACTGGCTCCGATGCTCACTTACAGGAATATAAGCAGCAACGCAACGTTTGTAAATGTGGGTCTTCTAAGCTGCGGAGGAAGTTTGAACTAAACATACTGCAAACATCGTTGGAACACCCCAAAATGCTATGTGGCTTTAAACGGAGTACAAAGAGAATTCAGGAAATGATTCCTGCCCTTAGGTCTGCAAGTGGAAAACTGGAGACCGAAGATCAGGTTAAAGCATCCCTTCTTTCAAAATTATTTCAGACCGTCTTCCCCCGAGAGACTATTAATTTTGCTGCTATTCCAACAGTTTGTCAACCAATATGTACACCTCATTTTCCTTCCTCATCCACCTCCTCCTCATCCACAACAGAGGACCTAGACCTTGACTTTTCACCGACCATAGATAGAACCGAATTACTTCGTATAAAGCCTGTCAAGTCGCCTTGGCCGGAAAGAATTCCTGCATTAGCACTTAGAGAACTTGCTAACGAACTGCGTGTACCACTGTCCATCATATTCCAAACGTCCTTTGAAGAAAGCAAACTCCCGGAAGAATGGAAGTGCGTATTCATCGCACCGATCTATAAACGAGGTTCACGACTCGAGTGTGAAAATTACCGCCCTGTCAGTTTAACTTGCATAGCGTATAAAATAATGGAGCGTATTATCAAGAGGCATTTAATGCGCTATCTGGAAAACAACCAAATCCTATGCGATGCCAACAGGCTTCCGTCCAGGACGTTCCTGTCTCACGAGTGCCCTTCAGTCGCACGAGAAATGGACAAAGGCCACAGATAAAATATTCCCCCCTGATCTCTTCGGAAAAGTCTATGGCGTCTTTGTGAGACCGCATTTAGATTACGGAATTTCAGTCTGGATACCGTGGATGAAGAAAGCTTTTGACATCCTCGAACAGGTGCAACGGAGAGCAACGAAGATGGTTGACGGTCTTAAGACTTTACCGTACCAACACAGATTGAAAAAGCTTGACTTATTTCCTCTTTCCTACAGGCACTTACGGTGTAGCCTCCTCTGGACATTCCGGATTATCCGGGGCCATGATTCCTCCCTGAGATCGGAGGATTTCTTCGACTTTGTCTGCACAACTCATCTGCGTGGTCATCCTTACAAGGTTAATAGCGAACGCACGCGATTGAACCTCAGAAAGTTTTGTTTCAGCCAACGAGTGGTACGACCTTGGAACTCGTTTCCAAGCGAGATGGTTACGTCTGACAGCATAACTGATTTTAAAAGAAGGCTGGATGGCATTATGTTTGACAAGAGACGACTGTCACAACATGATTTCTTAAAACCAGACTTTTTAAAAATCTTTCGGGCTCTACTTTTTCGTCCAAAAATGTTTCGCCTATGGCTGTGAAAAACGCATTTGAAGCTATGTTATGCTTTTGACTCAAACATTTTTAAATGTACACCATTTTATATTGACTGTACACATGCAATGATAAGTGTACATTAATAGAGTCATTAAGGACAGTGCCTGTTACCCTTCAAAATATAAAATATATAAATCTACAATATATAATATTTGAGTCAAGGAGAGGAGGCCGGATGCCGCGGGCTTCCAGTTTCACAAGAAGACGTCTGTGCGGTACCTTGTCAAAGGATTTGCTCAGGTCAAAGTACATCACAACCACTGACTTTTGCTCATTACGAAGGGAAGTTACGAGATCAACAAAAGCTAAGTAACCCACTTCACATGACCTTCCAGGTAGAAAATCATATGGTGAGTCACTTAAAAGCTTATTTTCTAGACAAAAGCCGAGAATTTCATTAAAAGTAATTTTTTTCAAGAAGTTTTGCTAGAACCGGGGTTTCGTGAACGCCTCGATAATTATTAACATCCGAACGAGATCCCAACTTGAAGACAGGAAGAATAATCGATGACTCCATGAGTCAGGAAAGAATCCGTTTAAAAATATAAACTGATAATATATGGCTAAGCAAGCGGGGCAAGCTCGGCACTCTCTTGATAACTTAGTTTTGGAATACCATCAGTTCCCGAAGATTGCGGGAGTTTTTTTAGACGAATTATTTGCTTACGAATTAATTCTGAGGAGAAATCAATGGTGCTGATAGCATTGAAGCAGGAAGCCTGATACATTGGAACCGGTTCAGATTCTTTCGTCAAATGATTTGAAAAAACGCACTTAACAATTCTGCCTTGTCCGAGTCTTCGGGAATGAATTTCTTGTCTTCATTTAGTAATGGAGGAATTGCATAACCTCGTTTATAGGAGGATCGACAACGGAACAGTTAAGCAACAGATTTTGCAGCGTTTGGCGCACTGAGTGCGCCATAGCCATGTGGAATAAATTTCCCCATAATATAAAAATCCAGTGAAGTTATTCTTTGTCTAAGATAACTATTACTAGTTTTTTGCATTCAGAACAGTTTCCGATATTTCTGGGCGCTGACACGGTACCTTGAGGGGTACGGCACCGTCTCTGCAGCCTGCACCCGTTGAATTCTTCGGCAGACAGTGAGCAACCGTACACGGATGCACTTTTGCCTGGGGTGGAATCCCGGTTCCTTGCAAAGACAGAAAGACTGCAAACAGACTGAAATTGTGTTAGCCCTTCCCTGATCTGAACTGCTATCATCCTTATAGGCGGCAGTTTTTTTCTCCTGAATAACATTAAGATAGGAAAAACACTTATAATGATATATATTCATGAGTTTTGTTTACTGCCAGCCTGACCCCAACTGAATAGTTCATCTGAAAATGCCTGTAAACCGGTATTAAATAAAACTATTACTATTATTATTATTCCCTCTGTCTGTCACCTGTAAAACGAATCTTAGAAGCTAATGCAAAAATCTCTGCGATCCTTAGATGTACAGATAACGAACTAGTAGACGTATTTTTTAATTGCCTCCTCAATTTCTTTAGTCTATGCAAAAGAAAGTTATGAGCAGTGGATTCTGAAGCACAAGGCTTGAGAATGTTGGTTGGCACGAATTTCAGGATATTATTTGAAACGACTGTCATGAAGTCACAAAGATATGCTGCGTCGTTCATGGAGGAGAGATGCTTATAAGTCCAATGAGTCCAAAAAGTTATTAATTAAGCTCATATCTGTGAGGTCAAAAGCATGATAGGTATGAATGGCGCTAGACTTTTTCGAAGCGACAATCGGAAGGCAAAAGTGAATTCATGTATGGTCACTTTGGAAGAGACCTTGCTTAAAATCAACGAAGAGGGGAGCAATGTCGTTTGTGAAAATCAGGTTATAAAATATGCTTACCTCTTGTTGAAGAATGGACTATCTGGGACCAATAAGAAAAATTAATGATATCTAGGAAAGACTAAAATCTGGGTGAAAAAAGTTTAAAAACCAGTCAATTTCAGGAAAATAAAAATCCCCAGCGATTATTTTAATGTTGAAATTGGATTCCGAAACAAATTTAAAAATTTCACAAAGTTTTGCATCATCGTCGGATGATGAATTAGGAGGGTTGTAAATGCATCCGAGAATCGCCTTTTTACGGGGCGACAGGATAATGGATACGAAGCAGTAATTACCAGAGAATGACGTGGGAAGTGCTTAAATGAAGCTTTAATATAGAGAAGACAGTCACCACCACGCTTACTAATGCGGTCTCGACGGTAGAGATCCTAGTGGTCAGAGTCGGAAATTGAGGGATGGGTCCAAGATTCAGTTATAAATAAAACATCGGGCATTAACTCCAAAGCAATTGCTCTCAGTTTTGCCATCTTGTTTATAACAAATCTAGCATTAAGTAATATGACGTTTAGTGTAGTTCGAGTATCCAGACTAGGGTTGTCGTTATTTATTAAAACAAATTTGGAGGTGGGTAATTAAGTTGGAAGTAATTGTGGTTTTAGGAGTAACTGCCAACTGCGCCAGAACTATTGATAAAAGGAGAATCAGTAAGAAAAGGCTGAGAGGTATATCTAAAATGTGTATGAAAATAACTTTCTGGTATCTAGCTACCATAGGGGTTAAGACCGGGATGTCTTTTGGTAGTTAAAATGGAATGGGCGGAAGTAAGAGGGAATAATCGGGCTTTGTTTCAGAGAGCTGTCACTATTTTTCGACATTCAGGACACCTTTCACGAACTTTGGGTGCTGAACTCTGTCTTTTCCGAGAATACTCTTGTCCGATTCTTCAAGATGGTGAATACGCTACCGTGCACAAAGCATTCCGTTTAGGGAAAGCCGATGTTTCACATGAACTATTATCACCGAGGCCTCTTAAAATCATTCTTGAAAATGATGTTCAGGCTTCACGCCTCCTAGAACGGAGAATGGCTTTCCGCAACTTACACAGGCATGTGTTTTTTCAGCTGGATTATGAACCCACGGAAATGCACAAAATGTAGATGCTGAGAACAGTACTGAAGAGGAGAACTGAACAGGGGGAAAATGGCTCCAAATAAAGGACAGGATAATAAAAGTGATGAAGAGGTGTTTCTTGTAACAGACCCAGTACATGATCAAAGGTTAGTCCCCGCTGAGATAGAGGACACTAAATACGAAGAACTCAACTGTACAGAGCTCGTATAACAAAAAGAAGGCACTCCAGAACTCGGTGGACGACCACTCATCAGAAATCAGCGTATGCGGGATGGACATCAGTTTGTCTCGGAAAGCACTGACAGACTCGAGCATTCAATCACATGAAATAAGCAGAAGGCTCAATGGAGGAGTTACTCAGTCTAAATTGAGATGTTTGTATACCAATGCTCAGAGTCTCCTATCGAAAGTAGATGAACTCAAAGCACTAGTCTCATATTGAACCCCGATGTCGTTGCCATTACCAAAACGTGGCTCAAAGCCGAAATCGCAGATAGCGAGGTTTCAAAGGATGGATACCAGCTCTTTCGAAGAGACCGAGAAAATAGACAGGGAGGTGGAGTGGCCGATTACGTTAGGACAGGAACCCAGGCAGTTGAACCAGCGCACGCCATCTTCCTTCAATATGAACTTTTCTGGATGAAGCTTACAAAGGATTGTTAACAAAACCTTCAATTCTTGACGATCTATAGACCACCTAACATTCAAAGTGTAGCTGATGAGTCACTCCTTCATTTGGTCAAGGAAGTAGCGATTCAACAGGAGGTGCTTATTGCTAGAAATGTCAATGCACCTACAGTTGACTGGGTAAATCTGAAAGTTGACGGTGCGCCGACTTCCTTCGGTAGCAAGTTAATGGATCTCACTCTCAACCAACCTCTGGTACAGAAGGTTAACATACCAACGAGATTATGAGAGAACCAGACAACCAATTGCCTGGACCTATTATTTACGAAGGTCTTCTCTAACATTGATGAAGTGTATTCTATTGCACCCATCGGTAAGAGTGACCACAGTACGCTGCTGCGGGATTACTCCCTTTATTCTCAGTGCCAGAAGCGAATGAAAAGCAAGATAAATATATGGAAGGCCAATTTTAACGCGATGAAGAAAGAACTGATGTCCGTGAAATTGGAATCTTTGCTCAAAGGGAATCTGGAGGATGACTGGCGATCATTTAAGACGATTTCAATCGATCTGATTGAACGCTTTTGTCCAGTGCAGTTGCAAATAAGACTAGTCAACCTGCCTGGTTACCAAGAGCACTTAACAGGCAATTAAACAAGGAAAACAAAAATATCAGGTATTCATGGAAACAGGGTCAGCAGAATATCTCGAGGAATTTCGTCAACAACGAAATGCTGTCAAAAAATGATCCATCATGCAAGGATGAACTATGAATTAAGAATTATCCAGCAGGCGGAAAATAAGCCTTCAATTTTATTCCATTATATCAATAGTTGATTAAGACCTAAGGACCAATTCGCAGTACTTATGGATGTGAATGATGTTGAAGTCGTTGAAAATTGCTAGAAAACCGAGCACATTGGTCGGTTCTTTGCCTCGGTATTCGCTGGCGAACCTGAAATTCAGCTTGACCATTTCAGCAGTGTTGCTTCAGATGCCGGTCCAGCGCTTGAATATATACTCTTTCCGGAACCATTTATGGGACGAGAGCTGCAAAATCTGAAAGAAGCGAAGTCATCTGGTCCAGAAGATTTACCGGTTAAGTTCTTAAAAGAACTGGCCGGCGAACTATCCAAACCACTAGCGCATATATTCAATTCGTCATTTTAATCAGGGAAACTGACATCCGAGTGGAAGGCAGCAAATATAACCGCATATACAAGAGTGAGGTCGATCTAATGTCAACAATTATCGGCCTGTCAGCCTTACCTCCATTCACTGTAAAATAATGGAATTAATAATTACGAAGGCGACCATGAATTTCCTCGAAGAAAACCGATTACTCTCAGAGATCCAGCATGGCTTCAGACAGAATCGCTCCTGTCTTTCCAGTTTATTGCCCTCCACAGAGCAGTGGACTCGCGAATTGGACGAAGATCGTAGAGTTGATTTCATATACACTGGTTTCAAGAAGGCGTTTGACAGTTTCCCACACAAATATCTCATCAAAAAATTATCTGAAATTGGCATAAGAGGAATGCTTCTGACATAGATCGCACATTTCCTTGCAGGAAGATTGCAAACTGCGTGCGTCGATACCTCGAAACCAACACCTACTCCGGTTCTGAGTGGTGTCCCTCAAGGCTCCGTCTTAGGGCTGTTTCTCTTATAAGTGTACATCAACGACTGTGTTGATGACCTGGATTGCAGGTTTTTCATGTTTGCAGACGATTTTAAATTTTGGAGGGTCATCAGATCTGATTCTGATAGGCGCGCACTTCAAGAGGATCTCAACCGTCTTAGCAACTTTCTGCTCGTTGGCTCTTAAATTTTAACGTTGGGAAGTGTGTGGTCCTAAGATTGCGTACCAGAAAGACCAGTGAGGAGGATGATTCCTGTTAATAAATTCTCAATGGGCAGCCCTTTCAATTGTCGAGGTACAGAAGGACCTCGGTCTTCTTATAAACTCCTCACTCAAACCATCTTCACAGTGTTTAAAGGCAGCTAAACGAGCGACACAGGTCTTATTTGCGCTCAGACGTGGATTTTTGCAGATTGATAAGGAACTCTTTCGAAAACCCTACGGGGAATTTGTTCGATCTCATTTGGAATATGCCGTCCAGGCCCGGCGTCCGTGGTTTAAGAAGAATTATCTACAGCTGGAACGAGTGCAGGCGAGGGCTACGAAGATTATCAAGAAACTTAGTCATCTGCCTTACGAAGCCAGACTGGCTGAACTTGATTTGTTTCCTCTCAATTACAGGCAACTACGTGATGGCCTCATCCAAACCTACCGGATTGTCATAGGCCGCGAGTTTGCCCTAGAATTTGCTGACTTCTTCGAATTGGCTGGGACGGAACATCTGTGGGGTCATCCCTTTTAACTGCAGAGGAATTTGGTCCACACGGACGTCCTTCGGAACGCCTTTTCGCAGAGGGTCATTGGAGCACATACAGGACTCCCTGACGAGGTGGGGCTTTCAGAAACTGTTGACACATTTAAATGCAAACTAGATACTCATTTGCTGAGAAACTATTTACATATAATGAAGATTGTGTCAGTAGCGGCAGCTTGCGCCGGGCCCACACATATCAATGACCCTACATTTTCATTTGTCAGATTTATTACTGTAAACGTTTATTCCATTGAAATTTTTGCATGTGAATAGTGAGCTTAAGGGCGAAAGTCTATTCCCTTAAATAAAGTGACTTAAAGTGTCTTGACTCGGTGGAATCTTTCTTCCGTTCTAATGGCGTTTGCAGACTCCGAACCCTGTGCGAGAAATGGTGCTGGCTCTGGAGCCTGTAATTTTCTATTTCCTCGAACAATAATGAGCGACCGTTCGTCGACACACCTTTATCTGGTGCAGAATGCCGGATCTATAACATTGAAGGGAGAACTACTACACGGTGCATCTGTGTCAACTCTTCCATGTCCTGAACTTTAATCATTCAACGAGCGGCAGTTTTTCTCCTGAAAACCACTAGAAAGAACGATTTAGATTTTTATCACCGTTAGCTTGATCCTCTAGTGTATATCTCTTTTGAGCTTGTCTGTAAACTGTCAAAAAATAAACTCCAAATTTAATATTTAAAAGGCTGTCATCTTATCGACACTCCTTTACGGACATGAGACCTGTAAAGTCTACTCAAACCAAGCTAGGAAACTGAATCATTTCCATCTCAGCGACTAGCCAAACAAATTTTGCATGAAGATATCGCTATGTGTGCTCGCATACAGGGAGGCTAAATAGTACGATAAAAGGACACCTGGACAAACCCTCTAAAGCAACTGCAAATCAAACCGTCGACCTGGGGGACCTTGCCCAAAACCGAACGGCTTGGAAAATAGCAGTGGAGACCGGTGTAGCAGTCTAAGAAACCAATCGGATTGCCGTTGCTAAGGCCGAATGGGCGACTCGCAATTCACACACTTCCCGGACCAACGCCACCAATGCTCAAACCCTCCTAAAATTCCCACGCTGTTCATGCATATTCCTCGAGCAAATTGGCCTTGTCGGACATCTTCGGTCGCAATGCAACATTATTCCGACACCAACATATAATGCATCATCGAATGCAATTATTGTCAGCCCTGACTCACAAACCACTGCGAAAACCACCCCCACCACCGGATATTGAAATTCCGATGTCCGGCCAAATTCAATCACCCGTAACATCAGTATCAGTGTCAGTATATTTGAGGGAGATATAGGTTAGTCACCTTTGAATTCCCTTTTTGTACATGCGAGTTGTGGTATCAAAAAAAGTATCTCGATATGTTGGCGAGGCCAGCATATTGGAACATAGTTGAAAAAGAGCAGACAGTGAAAAAACACTTCCGGTGATATTTAGGAGGAAAACAACTGTCACCTTTGGGGGGGTCCAACGAGGCGCATTGTGGAGGTCACATGAATCAGCCAGATGCTCCCTTGCTGATTGAAGAGTCCGTTGAGGGATTACAAAGGCGGAAATATGTTCCCAGATCATCCTCGGTCCATTGCAGTTCGAACCAAGGGAAAACGTTCGTACACCTCATGGACGACGGCCGCCAGGTTCAGCTGATGCGAACACTAATGGTATCACCAAGGTGTGCAAATAATTAAGCAGCAAGGACCTCGAGGACCCCAGCATGGGAATTATGGGAGAGTGCAAGACCTCAAACGAAAATAACAAACAAATAAATGTTACTTAAAAATAGCTATTAGTATCATAAATACCTTATTTTCTGACATCACTCTTGCAGCTTTCAGTTAGTGTTGTAGCTCGCACCATTATATCGATCTAATTTTCGCTTAAAAACCTCCAAGGAGTCCGACATAACAATATCCATAGGAAGAATATTCCAAGCTTTAACTACTCTTTTGGAGAAGAAGTAATTCCGAGTTTCTTGCCTCGCTCCTGTCACACGTACTTTGAGAGGATGATCTCTCAAGTTCGTTGTTGTTGCCAACTCGAAGAAATCACCTGGGACGAGACAAAAGTTCTGGCCACGTAGTATGCGGAATGTTAGTATCAGGTCTCCCCGAAGCTGTCTATAGCGAAAGGGAAAGAGATTGAGATTTAACAGCCAGGTTTCATAAGGCTGTGAGCCATGTCCAAGGACAAGTTTTGTTGCTCGCCTTTGGACCTTTTCGAGGATGTTGGTGTCCTTCGCCGCCCAGGTCTCCAAGCTTGGATAGTGGACTCCAACTGTGGCTGCACGAATGTTCCGAAGACTTTAGCGAAGCAGTTGATAGTGAAGTCTGCAAAAGCTCGTGAAACGAGGAACAGAATCAACATGGCTGACTTCGCTACCTTTGCGCAATGTAGGGAGGGTTTAAGCAAGGGCGTGATCCGGAAGCCTAGGCCATTTTTGAGCATCCACTTCTTTCAATTGAATGCCATTCAGACTGTAAACCGTACGGTTCAAAGGATTGCTTTTCCCGACTCGTATGATGTTGCACTTGCTCTCATTAAACGGCAAGAGCCAGTCATTTGACCATTTCTGGAGTCGATTTAAGTTTGCCTGCAAGTTCTCTTTGTCAGCCGCAGTTTGAATGACGTGCCAAAGTTTGAGATCATCGGCAAACATGGCAATATCGCAAACCAGTTCGTTGGCACAATCGTTGATGTAGACAATAAACAAAATAGGGCTGAGAACAGAGCCTTGGGGAACACCACTCTCAACCTCAACCTTGGTCGACTATTTGTCACTGATATGGACCGTTTGTGAGCGGCCAGTTAAGACGTTTTATATCCATGTCAGAAGTCTACCACTTACTCCTATGCGGTTGAGTTTACAAAGAAGGTGGTGGTGCGGCACGCTATCAAAAGCCTTTTTGAAGTCGATATAGACTGTGTGCACCGTATTTCCTCTATTGACCGCCTCAGTCCAACGTTCTAAACAGTAGAGCAAATTTGTGACGCTATGGAAACCGTGCTGGACCTCTGATAGCAGATTTTTATGTTCTAGGAACTGCATTAGTTGTTGCTAGATTATTTTTTCCATGACTTTGCAGCAAACTGAAGTTAGGCTGACCAGTCGATAATTGTTTGCAGAGACCCAGCTTCCACCCTTATAAAGTGGCGTTATCCATGCGGGTTTCCAGTCGGCTGGTAGACTTCCGGTCTGGAAGGATATCTGGAAAAGCGTAGAGAGTGGTTTTTTCAACTCTCTCGCGAGCTCTATCAACAGCTTGGCAGATACTTCATCGGGACCCAGTGACTTAGATTCCTTTAACCCCAAAAGTTCCTTAAGGACAGTAGTCTCGGTGAAATAAACAGTCTCGACTATTGTATCCACTTCGAAGCCATCGGTAGGGAAATCTATCTCATTTCCTTTGTGAAAACAGACTGGAAAACTTCCGAAAGATGATCAGCCTTCGCACCATATTCAATAAGGTCTATGCCCTCGGCTGTCCTCAGCAGGGGTATTGGATCCTTGTTCCGTATATTCTGCCTGAGGTTACCGTAAAACAGTTTCGGGTTCACGGTAGCCCGGTTCAGCAGGTTCACTTCGAAAGCCTGTCTGGTTCTTACAATAATGCCCTTGACCCGATTTCTCTGCATTTTGTACGCATTTAGAGATGCAGGAGTTCCGTCCGTAAGCGATTTTTTCCACAATCTCCGCTTTTTGTTAAATTCGATTTTTAAGGCCTGCGTAAGCCATCGCGGTCTATTGATTAAGCTTTTTCTCAAAATCGGACAGTAATTTTCGATGAGCCTGTGCAGTATGTCCTGGAACTTTTCCCAGTCCTTGGTTATGTTGGCAAATAATAAAGGTTCCAACTGAGTGCGCATGAGTTCGACCCTCATTCCACCGAAATCATCTCGCCATACATTTCTTATGATTGTTGTGGGTCTTGCTGGTATAGAAAATAGTGAGTTCCCCCATCGCAGTATCACGTGGTCACATTTACCTAGCGGTGGTAGACATGACACTTCGTCGATGCTGTCCTGTAACTTCGTGAGAACTAGGTCCAGGCAATTGGCTTGTCATCCTTTGCACACCCTTGTTTGAAAAGTGACGTGCCTCGTGAAAAGTAACTTTAGCGTCGTGCTCAGAAGACAACCATCAAAGGCTAGATCAGACCTATGTGCGCAATTCAAGCTCCAGTCGATGTGAGGCACATTGAAGTCACCCAAGATCAGGAAATCCAACCGTGTAGCAATCTTTTCAAGCTCCTCTAGCAGGTTAGATCGGCTACGGGGTCTCTTCTCGGTAGACGGTAGACTGTTAGAACATCTAGACTTGATGTACCTGGCACTTTTAGGGATAGCCATATCGCCTTGGAAGTAGACGCGAGTTTATAAGTTTGTCTAAAACTGTAAGTTCGATTTTCACGTATGTGAGTACGCCGCCTTCTTGACGCTCTTTCCTGTCTTTCTAAAAAGTTGGTAGCCAGCCACAGTTACCTCCCGGTCGTCCACGTGTTGGGACAACCAAATTTTTCTTAGGGAAATTATATCTGGAGATAGATCGCAGACATGAATCTTAAGCTCGTTGAGCTTCGATAGTATACTCTGTGCATTGGTGTTCATGAATGTTAGTTTTCGGTTTGCTCGGAAAGTGCTAACATTCGGGCGCGAGCCCCTTTTTACTGGGCCAACTGCGTGGAAATCTGCAACGAGCCTCTCCAGGGGGAGAAAAATGGACGATGAATCAATTGGTTGTTGCTCAAAGATACGACGAATCAAGGGCAGAACGGAAATGTCGTTTTGCAGATGGAATCGACGAGAGCGTTAACGTAACCTACGGAGAAAAGATAAAGGGAGATAAACCTCATCCGTGACATTAATTCTTTTCTTACGGGAAAAAACGGGAAATTAGTGGATCGAAAACGTTGTAGAGCATACTTGTATAGGTATTCATATCCTGAGATAGAAAGAAATCACACCAGTTGTTGGAATTAAGACGTATCAATAATTCTGACGAAAGGGCTGATCGGAAAGCAAAGAAACATCTATATTTTTCGGAAAAAGTTTCATCAGTTTCGAGTTGTAGTGTAAAAACAACGATGTTGTGGTTTGAACTCCCAAATGGGCCTAAAGATGACAATACAGAAGATTAAATCATGTATGCTTGTTCCTTGGAGTATGGAAGTTGACAACCTGATTCCACATGCTGATATCTACAGCCTCGAGTAAGTCCTCCAACTTTATAGGGCCGGAAGTTGGAAACCATCGAGCTTCAGAAAGATTGAAATCGCGTGCAATCAATAAATATTTAAAATTTAAGTCATCCGCGGCGTGAAATGCCTGTCAGAGACAAAGATCGTAATTCTCATTGGCATTGAGTGGGTGATAGACACAAATAACTACTTAAGAGTTCTTACTGTTTAGGATAATTCAAAACCAACAGCCCTCTTTAACCATGGTAAATTTTTGGTAGTGTCACCGCCGAAATGTCTACGCTTGCCTAACATCTATACAGTTTCCTTCACCACGGCTGTTGTGACGATCATTTCGAATATAAGTTTAACCTATAAGAGAGAGTTTGGAGTCGGCTACGGAAAGTGTTACCCATGGCATTAAGAGTGAACAGTTTAAGTGGGCAAGCTGGTTATTTTGTAGAGAGGGCAGCTAAGTCGTCCAGGGTTTGACTGGCCACTGCACATAGTGAGCGGGTACTCCCGCCCGGTTCTGGAAAAAAAGTTTATGGCATAGAAAGCGCCTGATGTGGGTGAAGTGGAGTAAGATATGGAGGTGGAAATGGCGGACAGGGGAACTGACCACTAACGTTAGATATTGGGTTCATCCGGGAAACCCATTGACAGGATACTGAGAAGTTTTCTTATTAAAGTGACACAGAGGGTAAGTTGAGGCTATTAGTCTAGCAGGACCTGTTGCATTAGGAGACAAATGGGAAAATGACCGTGGAGGGAATGGGCTGCGGTGTATGGGTTGCACTGTTGCGAATGGAACAGAAGTGCCATTTTTGGACGACAATGCTGGCATGTTCAGTTTATCAGCCTTAGTATAAGTACTGGTTGGTAGTTGAAAATTCTAGGTAGTTGGGTAGGAAGTTCTATTGTCCTGAGGTCCCACAAGATCAACTAACGCCGGTTTACGTTCAGAATTAGCTAGGGATTCAGACGACGAATCCGTAGAGGACATGAATTGCGAATTGTTCCAAATGGCAACAGGAGTAATCATTTCTGTGTTGCTGGTTGACAGTTTAATTTTTTTTGTTTTCTCTGCATTTTGATGTGGTCAGAGGAAACTGAGAAATGCCATTTAGAATTTAGAATTTATATTTGGTTAGTACAGGCAAGGTAGTGTCTAAACAAACATTAGTAACGAAATAAAGTTATGACAATGTGTGTAGATAAAATGTACAAATACTTAATAATATAGACAGAACTTGTCCTGCTAGGTCGACCGCAAGCGATGTTTTGAAATTAATGGTGAACTAGAAAAAAGACAGTGAAAAAAAACTCCTACCTTAAAAATGGAGGCAGAGTTCAATAGGCCTTCATTTTTGAATAGACGGTAGGAGAAAAAACTGTCTAGGAAAATAAGTTCAGGTGGTAGAGTAGGGTTTACAATACAGTAGCATTTCAGAATAAGATAATGAATCGTTGAGATGATTCTTTCTTGATCACTTAGCCGTATAAAACAAAATCTCACGAAAATGCGTCAATGAACTTAAGTCCTCAGCATCTTAGGATCCAGAATGGAATTCTGATGATGGTAAGTATCCAAAGAAACGGCAGCATTTTAGACTGTGAACCACCGAATGTGTACGTCCAAATGACTTCATCGTTTGGATGACTGGTGATATAAGGGGACATCATAGTTCATGGGCGACTCAAGGTAGTGAAATTATAGTTTTAAGAGGGCCACTTAAATTCTCTATGGTCCTTTCTCCGAGTCATGGGGAGGCTACTGGGAAAAGATGAGGAAAATAAAAGGTTAATAGATTCAGTGTAGAGATAAATGTGTAGTCTTCGCTTGAATGCAGATAGACTAGTTAACGACCTAATTTCAATTGGCAAGTTATTCCAAAGAAAATTATACCTAGAAGCAAATAATAGAGAGCTTTTACACGTGGAGGATGCAGGGGGAGGTATAATTAGTGCAGAATTTCTTAGTTTATAAGGAAGACTAACGGGGGTAATGACAGAAAGCTTGGGAAGAGTTGAGCTATTATTTAGTCGGAAAAGGAGATCAAAGCCTGCTTCAATTTCCTTAACCCAAAGAAATTTTATCTTCGTTAGCTGGCATCTTGTTTGCGTAGGAAGTAGTTGAAACAGTCGGGAATATGAGTTTTTTGTGAAATGTCTTTGGACATTTTTAATTTTTGAACGGCTAGATTCGTTTATTAAACCGAAGAAAGGGGAGCAAAATTCAAGAATGGGAAGTGCAAACATTCGATTTAGTCTTAATTTAATTTCAGGAGGGTAGAAAGTATAATAAAAAAAGCCACAAATTATAAGCATCTTTGGCCGTTATTCTATCGGCACGAAGCGAAAAGATCTAATTTATTGGTGTAGTCATTGATGGAGGAACATTCAATCATAGGGCAACCTTCAAAAATAAGAGGTTGCGGCAGCCTTACCGGCCCAAAACTCATGGAGCGACACTAAGAAGGTAAGAATTCCATTATACATGTGGAGCTCCAGGCCAAAAGAGCGACTAAGTCTAAATGAATTTGTTCTAGGCATCGATCGGTCGTAGACTTAGAGAAGGAATACATGCATTTGAGGTCATCAGCATAAATAAAAGATTGAGAATGTTTAACTATCGATTAAATATCATTAATATTCAGTAAGAACAACAAAGTACCTAATACGGTACCTTGAAGGACACCACTAACAATCGGAGTAGCACTTGAGTATGAGGACCCCACTTAAATCTTTTTTCGATCATTTAGGTATGATCTAATAAAGTCAGTAAGGGGAGTACGAAATCCTATAGCTTCGAGTTTAGCTAGAAGTCAAAATCGATAACTTCTACAGATAGATGATCATTACGAAGAGAGGTTAGTAGATTTAGAAAAGACATGTGGCAGGTTTCACTAGAGTGGTCCGGTAAGAAGTCGTGTTGGGAAAACGTTGATAATTTGACTGCTTATGCAAAAATCCGTGATTTGTTTTGCAATTAGTTTTTCAAAGAGTTTAGCAAGAGAGGGTGTTTTATGAACAGCGCGATAGTTATGAATGTCAGAGTGGGAACCAGATTTGAAAACTGGTATTATAATAGAAGTTTTCCAATAAGCGGGAGAAGAAACCATTTTCGAGAAATACTGAGAATAATTTGGTTATTAAAGGTGGAAAATCCCTTAACTGTTTAATAAGTGAGATTGGAATGTTATCAGTTCCAACTGAATGTGAATTTTTTAGGTGAGCTATTTCTTTTTGAATACGTGAAGGCGAGAAATTAATGTTTGTTAGAAGTGAATTTGAATTTGAAAGCAGAGGGATTGTGGGAGTGGGGCTAGTTTCAGAGTTAAATTGCTTGGCAAAAAAAAGAATTTAACAATTCTGCTTTGCCCAAATCGTCTGTAACGAATTTTTTGTTACAGACGAGTAAGGGTGGAGTTACATTCAGACGCTTAGCCGATGACCGAACATGGAAGATTTGAGCAACAGATTTGGATGAATTGGCATCACTTAGTGCCCAAGACTCCCTACGCTTATCTCTCGCGAGCCTAATTTTCGACGCTTATTCAAATATTTATGCAATCCTTATATGAACTGACAAAGTGCTTTAAGATGAATCTTTAAGTTGCTTTCATAATTTTTCAATTGTGTTTTGGAAAAAATGCGGAACAGTAGAAGAAGCTGTATTTGAATTAAAAATCTTAAACGGGATAAAAGCCTGGATTTTTTCTGTGAGGGTCTGCAATAGCTCACGGAAAAAGTTTGGATCCTTGATTGAAAATATGCTATGCCAATATAGAGTGCTTACGAAATTATTTACTAATTCATGATTTGTGTTAGCAAAGTCGAAGTTATTGCATTTAACCTCAGGCTTCGTATGAAGAAGGACTGGAAAACAGCAGTGAATTATTGTGTGATCACTTGTGACTAGATCACGATGGAAATTCATAAAGAGAGGGTGGACATCATTTGTTAAACTAAAATCTAAAGGTTGTCCTTTCTAGTAACTGATCTGACCAGTTGGGACATGTTTGAAAAGTTAATAGTATCGACCAATTTCTGATGATTTGGCGGGGTGGAATTATCCTGCCAGTCAATGTCTGGCAGATTAAAATTGCCTACGATTATTTTGACATCACATTGAGTCTCGCAACTTTTTCAAATAGTTCACAGAGCTCGCTTTCATTGCCAGAATAACACGGAGGATTATAGACACAGCCAAATACCACTTTTTTCAATTGTGTAGGAGGATGACTGAAGCAAAGTATACATTTCCAGAAAAGGACGAAATGCTCAGCTGAAAAGGGAAATTTACAAAGGATGACTAAATATAAAGGAGGCAACCACCACCAAGTTTTTCAGCGCAGTCTTGTTGGTACAAATTGAAATTATCTATAGCAAGCGTTGAGTCAGAAATAAGAGAGTGAGCCCAGGATTCAGTGATACACAGCACATCTGGATCAAGCTCAAAGGCTACTGTTCTAGGCTCAGCCATCTTATTTACAACTGATCTCGTTTTAAGTGAAACTAAGCTGAGCGTATTCCTGAGCTGCAGGTTATGCTCATCAGTATTTATAAAAAAGGATAATTTGGTGGTGGAGAAGAAAACCGGAAAGAAGAAACGAAATGTGGGAAACAAAATTTATCTGGTCTACAATTAGTCGAAATGTTACTGTCAAAAGAATTGAAATTATTTACAACGGCATATTTTGATGAAAACCATGGAAGGGGAAGGCTATATTGTGGCGTAGGAAAGATAGAGGGGAATAGAAATGAGATTTTGAGGGAAATTAGCCTAAATTGGCGGAAAACGTTTATTTGAAAATGAAATAAATAGTTTTGAAAAACTGGTAACACAATTAGAAGGGTTAATTAATTGGGGATTTCTGCCACTTTTTGGGTTGGGAAAGATGCTAACGTTAGCGTTGGCATCTGTTGTAGATGCTCAGTTCTTAGCAGGTTTCCCATCGGTAATGAAATACCTGATTTAAATGCCTGGCTTAGCCAATGATTCAGATTTACTAGGAGTTTTCTTAGGTTTACTAGATTTGACAGCGATAGCAGGTGTGGTTTGCTTGGGATGAGAAAGAAGTGGCATTGACACGATTTCACTCGAACCAGGAACAAGGTTAACGGGTGAAGATTCAGCTGGAATCGAAATTCCTATCGATCCGGAGGGCCGTGGGCTTGCATTAGCTTGAGGCCAAACCTCTGAGATAACATTTGGTATTGAAGGTGTAGACCAAGACTTCTCGTTTTCTAATGAGGGTGAAACCCGACGTTCCATTGGGGTTTTATCCCTACAGAAAAACAACTTGTTTTTTTCAAATATTGAGCTGAGTGCTCATGCTTAGAGAAAATAAGGTCAAATTCAATTGCCGAAAAACGTTTGACCAGAATTGGCGGGTTTTTATCTTCAGTGACTTTAAAGTTAAAGCCGCATAAGTAAAGGAAATGAAATGCAACGTCCAGGGAGATTTTACTCTTGGGGATGTTTTTACAAAGAAAATTGAAACTTCTCTTATGTCGGTCAATTGACTCAGTACTGACCATGTTTATATATATTTGTATATTTTGTATATTTTGAAGGGTTACAGGCATTGCCCTTGATGACCCTATTAATGTCAAGGTATCATTGCATGTGTACAGTCAATATAAAATGGTGTTCATTTAAAAATGTTTGAGTCAAAGCATAACATAACATCAAATGCGTTTTCACAGCCATAGGCGAAACATTGTGGAACAAAATTAGAGCCCGAAAGATTTTAAAGGGGCTGGTTTTAAGTAATCATGTTGTGAAATTCGTCCTTTGTCAAATATAATGCCATCAAGCCTTCTTTTAAAATCAGTAATGCTGTCAGAGATGAACTATTCAGTTGGGGTCAGGCTGGCAGTAAACAAAACTCATGAATATATATCATTATAAGTGTTTTTCCTATCTTAATGTTATTCAGGAGAAACAAACTGCCGCCTTTAAGGATAATAGCAGTTCAGATCAGGGAAGGGCTAACACAATTTCAGTCTGTTTGCAGTCTTTCTGTCTTTGCAAGGAACCGGGATTCCGCCCCAGGCAAAGTGCATCCGTGTACGGTTGCTCACTGTCTGCCGAAGAATTCAACGGGTGCAGGCTGCAGAGACGGTGCCGTATCCCTCAAGGTAACACCTGGGACCGGGTTCAGATGCCGCGCACTCCGTCGAACAGGAAAACAGGTTCTACCGTGTCAGCGCCCAGAAATATCGGAAACTGTTCTGAATGCAAAAAACTAGTAATAGTTATCTTAGACAAAGAATAACTTCACTGGATTTTTATATTATGGGGAAATTTATTCCACATGGCTATGGCGCACTCAGTGCGCCAAACGCTGCAAAATCTGTTGCTTAACTGTTCCGTTGTCGATCCTCCTATAAACGAGGTTATGCAATTCCTCCATTACTAAATGAAGACAAGAAATTCATTCCCGAAGACTCGGACAAGGCAGAATTGTTAAGTGCGTTTTTTCAAATCATTTGACAAAGAATCTGAACCGGTTCCAATGTATCAGGCTTCCTGCTTCAATGCTATCAGCACCATTGATTTCTCCTCAGAATTAATTCGTAAGCAAATAATTCGTCTAAAAAACTCGCAATCTTCGGGAACTGATGGTATTCCAAACTAAGTTATCAAGAGAGTGCCGAGCTTGCCCCGCTTGCTTAGCCATATATTATCAGTTTATATTTTAAACGGATTCTTTCCTGACTCATGGAGTCATCGATTATTCTTCCTGTCTTCAAGTTGGGATCTCGTTCGGATGTTAATAATTATCGAGGCGTTCACGAAACCCCGGTTCTAGCAAAACTTCTTGAAAAAAATTACTTTTAATGAAATTCTCGGCTTTTGTCTAGAAAATGAGCTTTAAAGTGACTCACAATATGATTTTCTACCTGGAAGGTCATGTGAAGTGTGTTACTTAGCTTTTGTTAATCTCGTTACTTCCCTTCGTAATGAGCAAAAGTCAGTGGTTGTGATGTACTTTGACCTGAGCAAAGCCTTTGACAAGGTACCGCACAGACGTCTTCTTGTGAAACTGGAAGCCCGCGGCATCCGGCCTCCTCTCCTTGACTCAAATATTATATATTGTAGATTTATATATTTTATATTTTGAAGGGTTACAGGCACTGTCCTTAATGACTCTATTAATGTACACTTATCATTGCATGTGTACAGTAAATATAAAATGGTGTACATTTAAAAATGTTTGAGTCAAAGCATAACATAGCTTCAAATGCGTTTTCACAGCCATAGGCGAAACATTTTGGACGAAAAGTAGAGCCCGAAAGATTTTAAAAGTCTGGTTTTAAGAAATCATGTTGTGACAGTCGTCTCTTGTCAAACATAATGCCATCCAGCCTTCTTTTAAATCAGTTATGCTGTCAGACGTAACCGTCTCGCTTGGAAACGAGTTCCAAGGTCGTACCACTCGTTGGCTGAAACAAAACTTTCTGAGGTTCAATCGCGTGCGTTCGCTATTAACCTTGTAAGGATGACCTCGCAGATGAGTTGTGCAGACAAAGTCGAAGAAATCCTCCGATCTCAGGGAGGAATCATGGCCCCGGATAATCCGGAATGTCCAGAGGAGGCTACACCGTAAGTGCCTGTAGGAAAGAGGAAATAAGTCAAGCTTTTTCAATCTGTGTTGGTACGGTAAAGTCTTAAGACCGTCAACCATCTTCGTTGCTCTCCGTTGCACCTGTTCGAGGATGTCAAAAGCTTTCTTCATCCACGGTATCCAGACTGAAATTCCGTAATCTAAATGCGGTCTCACAAAGACGCCATAGACTTTTCCGAAGAGATCAGGGGGGGAATATTTTAAATGCACGTTTGATCCAATGTAATGTACATGTTGCCTTCTGGACTGCTTTCTTACAGTGTTCTGAGGGCATCAAATTCGCAGTTGTCCACATGCCCAGATCTTTGTATGTTTCTACCTCTTTGAATGCAGTGCCATTTATAAAGTACTGGTGTCTCAGAGATAATTTTCGACCGGCGCTTATGTGTAGGATCACGCACTTGGATACATTAAACTTAAGAAGCCACCTAGCCGACCAGGTACTTAGTTTGTCAATATTCGATTGTAACCCTTTTGCGTCATCAGCGCAGCTGACTTCAGTCCATATTTTTATGTCATCTGCGAACATGACAGCTCGACAATCTAGGTCATTGAGACAGTCGGTAACGTAGATTAGGAAGAGTAGGGGACCCAAAACAGAACCCCGTGGAACACCACTTTCAAATTTTTCCCATTCCGAGCTAGAGTTTCCAACAACAACTCTCTGTACTCTGAAAGACAAGAAACTTTTGATCCAATTGAAGTGTTTTCCACGAATTCCTACGTTCCAAATCTTCTGAAAAAGAAGCCCGTGTGGTACACTATCAAAGGCCATCTTGAATTCAAAAATACAACTTCTACTGGATGACCCTTATCTGCTGCCTTTGTCCATTTCTCGTGCGACTGAAGGGCACTCGTGAGACAGGAACGTCCTGGACGGAAGACGTGTTGGACATCACATAAGATTTGATTGTTTTCCAGATCACGCATTAAGTGCCTTTTGATAATACGCTCCATTATTTTACACCCTTTGCAAGTTAAACTGACAGGGCGGTAATTTTCACAGTCCAGTCGTGAACCTCCTATATAGATCGGAGCGATGAATGCACAATTCAATTCTTCCGGGAGTTTGCTTTCTTCAAAGGACTTTTGGAATATGATGGACAATGGTAAACACAGTTCATCAGCAAGTTCTCTTAGTGCGAATGCAGGAATTCTATCCGGCCAAGGCGACTTGGCAGGCTTTATACGAAGTAATTCGGTTCTATCTATGGTCGGTGAAAAGTCAAGGTCTAGGTCCTCTGTTGTGGATGAGGAGGAGGTGGATGAGGAAGGAAAATGAGGTGTACATATTGGTTGACAAACTGTTGTAATAGCAGCAAAATTAATAGTCTCTCGGGGGAAGACGGTCTGAAATAATTTTGAAAGAAGGGATGCTTTAACCTGATCTTCGGTCTCCAGTTTTAAACCTGCAGACCAAAGGGCAGGAATCATATCCTGAATTCTCTTTGTACTCCGTATGTAGCCATATAGCATTTCGGGTGTTCCAACAATTTTTGCAGTATGTTTAGTTCGAACTTCCTCCGCAGCTTAGAAGCCTCACATTTACAAGCGTTGCATTGCTGCTTATATTCCCGTAAGTGAGCATCGGAGCCAGTTTGTCTGTTATGCCTCCAGAAGCGATTTCTTTTTTGAAATAGGCCTGCAAGTTTGAGTTTATCCACTTTGGACGGTTTGTGGTTGGCTTTCTCCTGAGAGGACAGTTAAGGTTAACAATCATTTTCAATAACGAGCTCAATGTCGGCCAATCTTTATTGGTTCCACCATTTAGTTCTGTTTCCCAGGCTATCTCTGAAATTTGTCTTCTCATAAGTGAGAAGTCTCCCATCCAAATTTTTCTTTCCCAAGTATCGGGTAATTTTGGTTTGGAAACAGTGAGTACTCGAAACACAGCGTAATGTGGTCACTTGACTCTAATGGCGGTCAATCCTGTAGTTTAAGCCCATTGCCTTCATCTCGTGTAAAAATCAGGTCAAGACAGTTTGACTGATGTCCTTCTCAAATCCGTGTTCTAAAGGTGACGTTATGACAGAAAAGTTTGTCTGTTGCCCATTGCATTAGTTTGTGGTTGAAGTTATCTGGCATTCCCTGCGCAGTCCATGTTTTCCAGTCAATATCACGAGCGTTAAAATCCCCTACAATGAGGAAATCTTTCTTCTCGCTGGCTTTGTAGAGTTCCGTTATGAGAATGAGATCCTTATCGGAAGTCTGATAAGGCGAACGGTTCACAACCAATATCGTCAGTGGTCTGGAATACTTAGCAGATATAGTAATGCTTAAGACTTCCACATCGCGTAATGGAATTTTTATGTCAGCAATAGCGGTCAGCTTGCGAGTGACATAAACTATGACTCCTCCTCCTCGACTTGGTCTATCTCTCCTGAAGTGCTGATATCCTCTGAGTGATATTTCAGCATCAGTAATGTCTGCAGTGAGCCACGCTTCAGTGAAAGCCATGACGTCTGGTTTAATTTCCTCAACAACGTTTCTAAGGTCGTCCAGTTTGTTGAACAGGCTTTGTACATTTGCAGAGATGACTTTCAATGCTCGATTTGTCGAGGAGACCCAGCCTTTAGTGTTACAGGTTTTGGCCACAGCAAGGACACATTTATCTGGACTATTTGACCGTCTTTGATATCAGCCGTTTCTCCCCTCTGCCAATTCTCTCCCTCAATTCTCTCCGCAGTTCCCTCATTTTCAACCGTTCCCTTGGCTCGTAGTCCGGCTGAAAAAAAACACTTGTTTGTGTGATCCCCGTAAGGTCATTCTTCCTTGTAACGGAAGTGCTGCCTGGGTTTCGTTTCCTAAATTAATTTTTAGAAGCCTTGGGGCTGGTTTCATGTCGTGGCTGGGGTCTGCTTTGCCTAGTCGGAAAGCTTTTTTCACGGTGTGAATTTCCCCTCTCTTCAGTACTGCACTGGCATATTCATGAATAAGATCTAGATCGTGTGTCACTCGTTCTTTCGGAATGCAGGACGTGGATTCTGGGACACCCCGTATTAGGATATTTCGCTTACGGTTTATGCGTGAGGTCCTAATTTTCCCGCCCACACTAAGGTGGGAGTTCACAGAAGTGGCGTTACGCGTAGATGCTGGCACTTCAACATGAGAGTGATTTTTGTCCGACGCTGGGCTTCTGGGACATACACTTTTGGATGACATATTACCTTTGTCTTCCGAAACTCGTTTATTCATTTTCTGGGATCTCTTCCGGTTGCCCTCTTTCCTTTCTGGAGACTGTTTAACGGCTAAACCGAGCTTCGTGGACGTAGCACCATCATCCTTTTTGGATATGATGGCTATGGAAGCTGTGCATGCGTATGTGCGTTTGCCTCTCTCATGTTCCCGCGTTAGGGACTGTTTGTGCTCGGGTAAAATGTGAGGATGTTTCTTCAACTTCTGTTTCTCCATCTTCAGCCCTTTCATATCCTTTTTAATCTCTGAAGTTTTTGAATAAGTTTAAAGCATATCGCTCACGCTTAACTATATGCACTGTCCACACACATTAAAAAACAGCAAAGGCCTATTAGGCCGCATGCATCCCCATGAAACTTGCAGTAGAAAACTTCTAGCCATAACACATTGCCACTTCCCTCCTCACCAGCCTCTTCATTACATATGTTCACACTGAATACCACAAAACGTGTTTGAAAACAGTACCGCTCACGGAGAGCGAAGTAGGATTCTCGATTCCTGCTAGATTTGGTTCCGCTACTGGACAATTTATCCGAACCCGAGACTATTACCTATACACATAAATTCCAATAATGACGTAAAGTTTATGGCTGGCGTGAGATAGTCCTACAATGAGAGTCATCGATTATCAAAACTTAAGCAATCTAACTGCCGTTTGAACTCATCCATGGTATTGGATGTCATTATTTCACTTGAGAGGGAGTTCCACGGTCGAACCACACGCTGACTGAAAGAAACCTTCCGTTGATCTAGACGCATACATTCGTGTTTGATCGTTTACTGACATCTGAGTACGTAAGTCATGTTATTAAACTCATTAATCTTTGGATTCCAGCAAACAAATATTTATGTTGCTAATGCGGAACGTCCAAAGTTTAGGGGAAGAAAATTGAGCTCAATCAGTCTTTTGGAAGTTTACAGAGTCCTAAAGACATCAACCAGTTTTATAAATAAATAGGTTTATTGATAAATAAATTGTATATTTAAGGCCCAGAGGGCCCTATCATTACAAACTTAGTATCGTGGTATAAATAAAAACAAAGTTGATAATTGTTGCACTATGTGAAAAGCCATATGAACAGCAGAACTGAGAAGTACGATTCGCTATTTTTAAAACAATAGTCAACAATCTTTGGAATATACGGTAAACTAGGAATGAAGCAGTGTAAAAAATCTCCTATGGTTAAATTGCGGGCAGATTATGACAAGCCGCCAATTTAAAAAGAGAAACTAGGATAAAAACTGCTTCTCTATAAAAAAATTAATAGATAGTGTGGATATGATTGGTACGATGCAGTGGGATATAGAATTGTGATGTTGCGGACAAAGTATGATGGTTCGGAACGCTCCTTGTCAGATGAGAGATAATATAACAGCCAGAGCTACTGTTTATACACTTCAGGGAGGTGAGAGAGGAGGAACTCATCGAAGACAACAGGGTCGAAACGAAGAGGCGAAAGTAGAGGTCACGAGATCACCCCAGAGATGTGACCTTGCTGAATGCATAGTTCACCAGCAAGGTGACGAAAACAGCAGAACCAACCACGATCATCAACAGATCCCGTAGATCCCGGAAAGTATCATGGTTGTCAAGAGTTGGTGATTAAAGTTGAAAAGGAGGGGACGAAAAAAGGGACTGCAACGGTTGACTCAGAGTGCCTCTGTAGCTCTGTATCGCCCTTTGGTGCTCCTGTTCGATGTGATCACTGCCTTTCTTCATATTCACATCCATACTGGCATTCCGTATTCCATGTGTGGTCTAGCGATAGCACTGAAAACTCTCGCAAACAGTTCCGGATGAAGGAATATGAAAGCAAGCCTGATCCGATACATGCTGCTCGTCGCCTTATGGACAGGTCTTTTAGGGTGTTCGGAGGGTAGTAGGGTTTGAAGCTGTCCATATACCTAGATATTTATGTGTCCATTTCTTTAAGTGGAATACCCTTCATTTAGTAATGCTGTTATAAATAAATTGTACATTTAAGGCCCGGAGAGCCACGTCATTTCAAACTTAGTATCGTGGTATAAATAAATACAAAGTGGATAATTGCTGCGCTATATGAGCAGCCATATGTACAGCAGAAATGAATAATATGGTAGGCATATCCGATTCAGAAAGATTTGCTATTTTTAAAACAATAGTCAACAATCTTTGACATATACGGTGAACTAGAAAAGAAGCAGTAAAAACCTCCTACGGTTAAATCTGAGGCGGAATTCAGCGAGCCGCTAATTTAAAAAAAACAAGGAGAAAAAACTGCTTGACTTAAAAATTAAAAGCTAATTGCAATGGGATAGTATTGTGATGTTGCTGACAACGTATGAGGGTTCGGAACGCTCCCTGTCGTGTGAGATATAATATAGCAGTCAGAGCTACTGTTTGTAACCACCAGTGGAGTCGAGAGAGGAGGAACTCATCGTGGACACCAGGGTAAAAACGAAGAGGGGACAGTAGAGGTCATGAGATCATCATCGAGATGTGGCCTTGTTGACTGCATAGTCCACCAATCAAAGAGGCAAAACCATCAGAACCCGCCTTGATCATCAACTGAACCTGGAAACCATCGTTGGGGTTGCAAAATCGGAGGAAGGCAGTAAGGTTGTCACGAGTTGGCGATGCTAATTTAACAGGGGGGACGAAAAAGTGAATGCAAACATTGACTCTGCAGAGGATGATGGAAATATAATAAGAGACCAATATAATATCAAGGGATCTGACTCAAATACCAGGAGGACCCTTTTCAAAAATCCAAGAGTTACGAATTTGGGAAGAATACAGACAATAAGGACTAAATATCTTCCGAAGTTAAATTTTTGCATTATTTTGTTTAGAAAATAGCTTCTGCAGACGACAACCTAATTTTCAGTGGAAGATTATTCCAGATGAAAGCATATTTGGAGGCAAAAAACTGGGAACGATTAGTTGTGGAGCTAAGGGGTGGTGAAATTATCATGGACAAATTACGAGTGGCATAGGGTCGATCTACCGGAGCGAGAGCGTTAATTCGTGGGAGATTTGGGCTAGAGTTAACGCGAAACAGGAAGCAGAGACCGGCTTCGAATTTTCTAACCCAAAGAAATTTAATGTTTGCTAACTGGCATCTATCCGTATAAGAGATACTGGATCCAGGAAGAGAAAATAGTCTTCAAGTAAAAACCCTCTGGGAAACGTCTTCGACCAGGTTCCTAAGTAAGACTCAACATTTTGGTATATTAAACGTCATAAGCTACTTACTGGACCCGACAGCCAGTTTATCAAGGTTTTTGTACTTTTTGATCGTCGTCAGTAGAGATAATGGTTTTCGGTATTTTAATATCAGCTGCAAAAATGATGGCATCATAGTTAAAGTTCATAGAACTGTCGTTTGTATAAATGAGGAACAGAAGAGGACCTAAGATTTAACCCTGTGGAACACCACTTCTTCTGGCACCCACTCAGATTTTGTGATACAAATAATTAATGTTCGCAGTCTGCATAAAGAAACATTTTCATCCCCTTTAAAATGTAAACCTGGATACCCCATTTCCCAAATATTATGAATAAATTAATAAAGAAACAGGTTTATTGATATAGCAATTCTTGGGTGCCGGCAAGCTCCTTGGAACACAGGGAAAAACCTAAAACAACTTCCTCATTTCCATAACCACTTTAGCTTGGTTTTGGTTGTATGCATAGACGACGGGCTTTTGAATTTGAGCTGCCATTTTTGTTTGCTCTCCATTCACGAAAAAATTTTTCTGTAACTGTACACTCCTCTACCTATTTTTATTTGATATTCTGGTTTTTTACGTTTATTTGTTTGTCTGAACTATGTTTATAAGGTCATCTCTACACTACGCTAGCACCTTTTTGAATGCACGTAAACTGAAAAATTTACCGAATAATTTCCATGACGCCAGCTGTTGCACTTTTCGGCCAATATGTCGGACGTGTGATTCCCCCGTGCTCATGTCTTCACGCTTTTATCAACAAAAACCTGCGCAGCGGAAAAAACACCGCTGCGGTTGGCAATTCGCCTTGAAGCGTCAACCGAACGACAAACTGTCAATTCCAGGCTTTCTTTCAACAAATTGTCGTTCGATCTTCAACAAAACTCATGATATGGAGTTACTTTTGTTGAAAAAAGAACATAGTAAGACCCAAGTCATTTGTCTTCAAGAGACATGGTTAAACAGTGACATTGACGCACAGTTAATTAGCCCCCCGTCTTTCTGTTGCTTTCGAGCAGATCGAAAATCTTCATCCTCCAGTAGAAGTGGTGGGGTGGCAATTTTGGTCAATAAGGATTGGTGTTTTAACTGTAAGTCCTTATTTTCCTACTCTGAGGATTTGATAGACGTTATTGCTGTCATCTGTAAGCCCCGATTTTTATATACATTTAAGGGCATCATATTTGTTAGTATCTATATTCCCCCTCTACCTGTGAAGGTGCGCTTAACCGTTTCTTTGACGTTCTTTCCAAAAAACTTGCTTTATTGTCCTGCGAGCATCTTATTGTCTTATGTGGTACTTTAAATCGTGTGAATTTACGTCCGTTTACGTTATTAGGCTTTGATGACCTTGTTTCCTTTAATACTCGCGCTGATGCCCCTCTTGATCACGTTTTGAATAACCAATCCAAGTTCTTCCTTGTTAAGAACAGAGCTCCATTATCTGGTTCCGATCACTCTGTATTATTAGGCCTTCCAAAAATTTACTCCGCTTCTACACGTGCGCTGCTACTCAAACCCGAAAGGAAAGTTAAGGTTCACGACACATCCCCGGAAAACATTTTACTTCTCCAGACTTGCATATCGTACACTATCCCCGTCTTCCTCAGTCAATCCAATGTTGAGTCGTGTTCCAGCTACCTTACAACATTTTTAAAAGAAATTTTTAATATTTGGTGTCCTCTTGAGACAGTTTTGGTCTGACCTGACAGAATTTTTTCCCCTTATCTAAAATCTTTAAGACGTAAAAAAGAACTTCTCTACAAGCTAGGCCTCCGAGGCTGTCTAAAGGAGGTTAACATCTTAATAAAAAGGGATATTTGCAGACTAAATGATTTGTTTTTTAGTCAGCTTTTGCCTCTCCGTCCAAACCTTCTTTTCGGCTTTCCTCTGCTGAACTCTGGAGGAATCTTAAGCGTCTCACTGGCCAATGTGGTAAACTGGCACATGTTGATGCTGATTTAGACGATCTAAACAAACATTTTATCCATACTTCTACTGACTCCAATCCCCCACAAACAGCCTTTCGTTACTACCAAGCGTTTTTTCTCCCGTGTCAGTGGCAACAGTGGAGAAACATCTGAAAAATGTTCGTGGTTCAACTGCTGCTGGGCCGGATGTAGTCTCACCATTTGTTTTAAAATACTGCTGCTCTCAGATTTCCCCTATTTTGACACATCTTATAAACATGTCCTTCATGGAGTCAAAGATTCCTGACATTTGGCGTTCAGTAAGAATCACTCCCATCCCTAAAAAGTCCGCTAATTTTTGTCCTAAATCTTTCCGTCCAATAGCCTGCTCTTCCGCTTTACTGAAGATTGCTGAACGAGTCGATCTCGATACAATTAAGCCTTTTTCCTCCAATTACTCCGACCCATTACAATTTGCCTATAAGGCCCAGCGTAGTACCCTAGATGCTGTTGCCCTTGTAGTACATTCGGCTCTACGAGATTTAGATAAGGGCTGCCGTGCGTACGCATGCGCATTTCTTGACTACTCCTCTGCCTTCAACACCATCCCGCGCCATCTCATTCTTAATAAAACATCCGCGTCTGGCTCCCCCGGCTAGGTTGTCTCTTGGCTTGAAGATTATTTCACTTCCCGTACTCAATTCGTACAATCCGGCAAGCGGAAGTCTACTGTCCTTCCTCTTAAAAATCAGACACATCTCCAGTGTCTGAAGGATGGCCTTGACCATGTTGCAGCCTGGTCGTCAGATAATGGCCTTCAACTGAACCATGAGAAGTCTGTCCAATGTGTTTTTCACCTGCGACCATCCCCTAGTTCTCAATTCTTAGCTGTCCTTCCCAACGAGGTATCCTCTTTTCGGTACCTTGGCGTTACTCTGACATCGAATCTTTCATTCTCCCAACATATCGATGCTCTTTTTACAAAAATTTGTAAACTTCTATATTATATTCGCCATTTACGTTCCTATCACACACCTCAGGCCCTTATCTGGCGATTTATAGAGGCATGTGTTCTTCCCCTCATCCTTTATTGCTCTCCCGTGATTTTTCCAGCCTTGCTTAAAGATGATTTTTTGATTTTGAAACGTATTCTCCGAATGCTCTCTTCTGCTGTTGGTATTTCTTATACTGTTTTAGTGGATTTGATAGCAAAACAGCACTTTACGACAGTCAAACAATTCGCTGGGCGAATCCTTGATGATGAAACCCATCCCCTCCACTCTGAGCTGATTGCCGTGGAGTCTTTCCGTCCGATGCGCTGAGGCTTTCGCCATATAGCCTGCCGTACAACGGCATACCAGCGCTCCGTTTTGCCATTTCTAGCACGCTACCTTACGTGTGAAGAGACTGAAATAAAAAAAGCTCAGATTAGAACTGTCTCCCCGCTAGATGTCCATTTTTGACTCATTGATTCTTGCATATTATGTTTACTTATCCTATTATCTTAGTGAATGGAGCCATTTTTTATTTTTGCTGAAAATTTCGAATGATACGTCAAAATAAAGCGTATTCTTCTCTCTCTCTCTCTCTGTAGTGTTTGAGATGGGGAGTTTTTTTAAGTGAAAAAACCTGCCTTCCAAGGTTTAATAATATCAAAATTATAAATAAAGCAGCTATGCATGATTCATGGAAAGATTTTTTAGGATCAGAATAATCTGTTATGCAAGTTCGAGAGTATTCATTTGCTGAATATGAACGTTATTAAACTCCTTCTTGGAGTCGAAGAAGATTATATCAACTTGACGACCTTAGACTACAACTTTTGTTCATATTTCCTGCAAATATAGACCACTCGTAAGGCATGAGTAACCATGGCAAAATTAATGCTGACAGCACATAATATTTTCTACCACTTCAGATAATACTTAACTATTTTTAATACGTCCCTCCATTATTTGAACAAAATGTAAGGTTAACTAATGTGACGGTAGTTTTCCGACTCTAGCCTGGACCCTCCTTTGCAAATCGGGGAGATAAGTGCAGTTGTTATCATTAATCAATGCAGATATATCGTGAAATTTTAAAAAGAACGTAAAACACGTAAAAAGAAATGTCAAAGACTTATTGATAGACAAACGATTAAATATTTTAGCAGCACTGTGTGTCATACTACCACGTCAAATTTTGATCTCCATATTTCATGAATTGGGCAATTTACTGTATGAAGACTTCAGTACATAGCACAATAGTCAGTCCAAGAGTAATTATGCTGTATGAAATGTGGTACGATCTCATTTCCATTCAAGCGGCACCATGAATGTCAATAATTCTGTGAACTGATAACCAGACACCAATAAATTACGGTAAGTAAAAGTTACTGAAGCATTATACATATCCGTAAAACAGTAATTAACTCCGAACATATGGCCTCAAGACGTCATCAATCACATATAATGTCCATACTATTCCTGTTCTGAAGAAAGTTTGTTGTGCAAGGCTGTATTTAGTTCAGTATAGTTCAGTATATTTAAGGGTAATAGGCATTGCCTTTGAATATCGTATTAAAGAAAACGTTACCTACAAAATTGCGGTTTCAATACACGTTACTTCAAAGTATTATATAACATATTCACGTAGAAAGAAAATTGTTTAGTAACAGTGGAATCTAGGCACAGTCGTCTTGAATGACCGATGATTGCCTATGTCAAATAATAGATATCACCGTTATCTGTATGCACGTGCAAAGCTTTGGCGTGATGTAGCAGTGCCTTCCTGTAAGAATGAACGGTATTTTTCAAGCAACTATAAATCCAGTTTATTTTTGAATGTGCCTGGCATGTCCGACCGTATTACGTCCTCTGGTTGTACGTTCCAGGCACTGAAAACTCGCTGCAAAAACGAATGGCGACGAACATCCAGGTGGGATAAGACTCATCGAAGATATTCAAGTAAAAATACATATTTTACTATGACGTAGTGAGTAACATAGTCACATAGAAAAATAGTTTTGTGGCACTGGGATCTTGGCACAGTCATCCTGAAGAATCGAAGACTATCTATGTCAAATAATAGATACCAGCATTATCTGTATGCATGTGCAAAGCTGTGGTGTGATGTAGCAGTGCCTTCCTGTAAGAATGAATGGTATTTTTCAAGAAAATATAAATCCAGTTTATGTTTGAATGTGTCTGTCGTGTCCGCCCGTATGACGTCCTTTGGAAGTCCGCTCCAGACCCCGACAACTCACTGTGAAAATGATTGGCGACGAAAATCGAGGTGGGATAAGGTTACTTGAAGTTTGAGAGAATTCCCACGCAGGTTATTTGTTGTGGCCAATGAAAAAGTCTTCGAAGTGTAGAGCATTGTCCTGATTCCTAACGCGGTGCTAAGTCTGTATGAGATCGCCTTGGATCTGCCTATTCTCAAGAGGGATAAGGTTAAGAGAGTCAAGTCTGCATTTGTATGATAAAGACTTTATACCCTTCACTACATTTTTCGCCCTCCTTTGAACCCTTTCCAGCAGTTTGTTATCTTTTTTTCAGCCACGGTCACCACGCCTGAACTCCATATTCCAGGTGTGAACGAATAAATATCCCGTATATTTGTTCAAATATTTAATTATCGATATCTACGAAAGTTCTTTTAATGACAAACGGGAAATTGGATGCCTTTTTGGCCGTCCTGACACATTGAGCGGAGGGCTTTAGGGAAGAAAAGGTGATTCCTAAGTCCTTTTATTCGGATACATTTGACAGGCAACTTCAGTCAAGGAATTTTTGATGGGAGTCGCCCATCACGCTTGCCTTTTTCGTTTTGAACCGCAATGCGACATATTACTCAAGTTTAAATTCATCTGCCATATATGGGACCATTCAGATATGTGGTTGACTCCTTCTTGTAAAGTCTGTTCATCAGTACTGCATCAGATTAGTTGTCATATCTTGATGTAGTCTGCAGTCATGACTTCCTTGCTGCCCAATCCATTCATATAATCATTGACATAGATTAAGAAAATTAATGGCCTAATAATAATAATAATAATAATAATAATAATAAAAGTTGTATTTAATACCGGTTTACAGGCATTGTCAGATAAAATATTCAGTGGGTAGAGGCTGGCAGTGAAAAAAACTCCTGAATATAAATCATTATAAGTGTTTTTCCTTTTTCATGTTATTCAGGAGAAAAAACTGCCGCCTGTAAGAATGATAGCAATTCAGGTTAGGGAAGGGCTAACACAATTGCAGTCTGTATGCAGTCTCTCTGTCTTTGCTAGGAACCGGGATTCTGCCTCAGGCAAGAAAGCATCCGTGTACGGTCGCTCACTGTCTGCCGAAGAAGTCAACGGGTGCAGGCTGCAGAGACGGTGCCGTATCCCTCAAGGTAACACCTGGGATCTAGTTCAGATGCCGCTAACTCCGTCGAACAGGAAAACAGATTCTACCGTGTCGGTGCCCAGAATTCTTGGAAACTGTTCTGAATGCAAAAAATAGTAATGGTAATCTTAAACAAAGAATAATTCCGCTGGATTTTTATATTATGGGGAAGTTTATTCCACATGGCCATGGCGTTTACCGATAAGAACCGTCGATACTTAACTGTGCGAGCTAATGGAAGAAATAAATAGACATTGCGATGACTGCTGCGCCGAGGATGGTCAAGCTGCCTCACAGTGATAAGGGGATTAAATGTACGATTATTCAAAAGCTTAAACAGCAAAAATAGTCCCTTCTGCACTCGGCGAAACCATAAGGGATCAATGTCAACAAGCCCACAGCGTTCTTGATACGACAGATTACAATAAATAAATAAATTGTATATTTAAGGCCCAGAGAGCCCCGTCATTTCAAACTTATTATCGCGGTTTAAATAAATACAAAGTGGATAATTGCTGCTCTATGTGAGCAGCCATATTAACAGCAGAAATTAACAATATGGTAGGCATATCCGATTCAGAACGAGTTTGCCATTTTTTAAAACAATAGACAACAATCTTTAACATAAACAGTGAACTAGAAAAGAAGCAGTAAAAAAACTCCTACGGTTAAATCGGAGGCGGAGTTCAGCGAGCCGCCAATTTAAAAAAATAGGAGAAAAAAACTGCTTCACTAAAACATTAATAGCTAGATGCAATGGGATAGATCTGTGATGATGCTGAAAACGTATGAGGGTTCGGAACGCTCCTTGTCGTGTGAGAGATAATATAGCAGTCAGAGCTACTGTTTGTAACCACCAGTGGAGGTGAGAGAGGACGGACTCATCTTGGACACCAGGGTCAAAACGAAGACGGGACAGTAGAGGTCATGAGATCATCATTGAGATGCGACCTTGCCGACTGCATAGTCCACCAATCAAAGAGGCAAAACTTCCTTTGAAAGAACGAGATCTATGCAATTTGATATGCGAGCTTTTTAAACTCCCTTTGGATATCTAATATTCTGTATGGGAAAGAGATTCATTGTGAGCTTTGATAATCTGGAGCTAAAGGAATACCGCAAACCTTTTACGGATAATCTGTTCGAGTCAATCAATGGTTTATTAAACTCTCCGACGATAACTGTGTCTTGAGTATGAGCTGCATCTTTAAATATTTCGATATTCATCTCGTCGATTTCTGGAGTTTGATTTGGTGGTCTGTACATGGTCAATAAATTCACATTTTGTTCTCCATGCATCTTTAGTTTTAACCAAACTGCTTCGCAGTCGCAAGGGCAAACAATTCTGCGTTTAGGTGATATAATTACTCTGTTGACGTAGATTGTCATTCTCCCACCTTTTTATGCAATCTGTCCCGACGGAAGAGTTAATATCGATCGATGGAAATTTTGCTTTCCAATATATTAGCGTGCAACCAAGTTTATGTAATGGAAATGACATCGGGATGCACATCGGATGTGCATACTTTCAATTCATCTAGTTTGAACAAACTCTGTGCGTTTGTATAAAGAAATCGGAGCTTTGTCTGAACAGATTTTCGAACAATATTTGGTTCGGGATTGTTAGAGTAGGAGGCTACTGCTTTTTGATCGAACTGGAGGTCGATGTGTTTACTGTCATTTGTTGCTCTGATCGGTATTTTATTGTGATCTGGCTGCCCTCCATACCAATGTCATGGGCTTTCACCAGAGCGATGACATCTGTCCATGCATAATTTCTCAATTACAGGTTTTGACATTTTTTTCGCTCAGTATGGATCGTTTGAGGAGGTTGAATTCGAGCCCTATCCATTTCTCCCTCTCCGCAATTTAAAAATCCGGCTGGAAATAAACCGTTGGGTGAGAGCTACGAAACATAGATTTCCTGCTCAGCAAAATCTGGGCTTCTAACTCATTCTGCAGGACAAGCTTCAGCGGTCTTGGTTGGCTGGACTCATCATGTGAGTATCTTAATTGACCCATTCTGAAGGCTTTTAGAACAGTGAACTTCTCCACTTGCATGTGAATCGTCTTATATGTGTAGTGTAGACGAGGGTCGAAACTGCTTAGAACCGAGGTGTACAAAATAAATTAACGCGAAGGGGAGAATTGTGTCTAAACTACAAACGACAAAAGGACGGTAAAAATGTCAGAGGATTGTAAGAATGCAGACTCACGAAAAACGCAGCTTCTAGATAGCGCGTGTTGTTGAGGATTGTAATGAACTCTGAGCTAGCTCCAGAAAGCTATGCATCAAGAATGAAGAGCAGAGTCAGGAGTTCAATTGAGACGGCGATCAGTAGAATGCAATCGAGAAATGAAGATCAATCGTTGCAATTGACTGCAAGTAATTGAGAGAGATCAGTACGATCAATATTGCAGTGGTGACATGCAGCAGCGAAAACAGAAGACGTCCAACATGCCGGTTGAAGCTGGCTGCTGTTTTATTTAGCAAATTAATACAAGGATCATCAAGATTCAGGTGAACAAGAAAGATACAAAGATGTAAATTGTACAAATAACTACACAAATCCCCCACCAGAGCGTTTGTTGTACAAAACAAAAGCGCTCGATGAAAAAAAAGCAAAACAAATTATACGACAAAGTCCTTAAGATTGGCAGGAAATGGCTATGCCTACCAGAACGAGAGGAAATGCGTTGTGGTGAAGAAGAAGTAGCAAAACGTGTGGGTGGGGTGGTCGAGTGTGAAGGTTGAGTGGAAGGAACCGACATAGGTGGAATGGGTGGTGACGGTGCGGAGTGATTGGATGGAGCAACGGGCGATAGAACGCACTCAAGATAAGCTGACTTTAGTCTGTCGATTGAGACTGTGTCAGTCTTGTCAGCCTTCTGTATGACGTAATACTTGTCTATCCGTTGAAGCACCTTGTATCGGCCGTCATAAGGGGCAAAAATAGGCTTGCAAACTGCGTCATGCCGGACGAAGACGAATGGAGCAGATTTAAGTTCGTCTTGCACAAAAATGCGTTTGTATGTCAGGCGAGTGGGAGTTGGACGCAATTGAGCCATGCGCTGTTTCAATTGTTGAACGAAAGCATTCGACAAGCTAGTGTCTACGGTGAGAGGCTGCAAAAATTCGCCGGGAAGGCGGAGAGGTGTACCGTATACAAGTTCTGCCGTAGTACATTGAATGTCCTCTTTGACAGCTGATCGAATACCCAAAAGGACGAGGGGTAAGTTGTCACTCCACGCATTTGTGTCTGAGTGAGACATCAGTGCTGTCTTAAGTTGACGATGCAGTCATTCCACGAGGCCGTTAGAAGCAGAATGATATGCCGTTGTCGTGATGTGCGCACACCCGATAAGTTTAGTGAACTCACGGAACAGACTAGATTGGAACTGGCTTCCGTGGTCAGTGGTAATGGTGGCTGGCACACCAAAATTGGCAATCCAGTGATGCAGGAAGACCATGGCAATATTTTCTGCCGAGGTATCTGATATCGGAATTGCAATTGGCCATCGTGTGAAACGGTCAACTGCTGTGAAAATATGTGTGTACCACCATGAAGGTGGTAATGGCCCAACTAAGTCTAAGTGAACGTGATGGAATCGAACGTCCGGAACAGCAAATGTGCTTGGAGGGGAAAAGGTATGGCGATGCACTTTGTTTTTCTGGCACGCGAAACATTGCCTAGTCCAAAGGGCGATGTCGGAGTTCATCTTTGGCCAGACAAAGCGAGCAGCAATAAGTTTGCGACAGGCGCGGATGCCAGGATGCGACAGAGAGTGAAAATGGTTAAACACTACCTTACGGTAGGATAATGGAACAACAGGTCGGGGAGTGCCTGTGGACCACTCGCATAAAATCGTACCTGGTGATGCTGGAAGTGGTGCATCTCGAAGCTGCAGAGTACTAGATTTAAGCAGATCAGCAATGGACTCGTCTTCTAGTTGGAGGTCTGCAAGCTTCGCCAGGTCGTATTTGGATGACAAGGTGTTGATGTCAGGTCTCGATAATGCATCAGCAACGACATTGTCGCTGCCTCGGACATAGCGGATATCAGCAGTAAACTGCGAGATATAGTCAAAGTGACGTACTACTCTGGGCAAGTACCTATCTGGTTTGGCCTTGAGGGCATAATTAAGAGGTTTGTGGTCGGTATGAACCCGAAAATCTCTTCCCTCTAATAGGTGGCGAAAATGACGAATAGCCAGGTATATAGCCAGGAGCTCGCTAGAGAAAGAACTGTAGCGAGTCTGCGCCAGTTGTAGCTTCTGTGAAAAGAAAGCCAATGGCTGCAACTGGTTATTCACCTGTTGATGTAAGACTGTTGGAAGCGTCAGTGGTCAAAATCAACTGCGTAGAAGCGTCAGAGTTGAGGTGGTGCAGCATGGTCGCATCAGCGAGTGCGTTCTTGGCTGCCTCAAAAGCTGCGTGAGCTGCCGGTGAAAGTTCAATCGGCCTGGCTTTCGACTTCAAAAAATCAGTCAATGGAGCCAGTATTGCCACACAGTTGGGAATGAAACGTCGGTAATAATTGATAAGTCCAATGAAACGTCGCAGTTGTGTGAGGGTCTTCGGAGACGGAAAAGATAAAACGCTTTGCACCTTCTCTGAAAGTGGTGTGCTTCTATGCTGATTGACGTGATGACCAAGGAAATCAAGAGAAGGAACGCCAAAAAGACATTTGTCGACGTTTAATTGCAAACCATGTTGCTGGAAACGATCGAACACTTGACGAAAGTGTGATGCATGTTCCGCTGGCGAAGAACTTTTGACGAGTTTGTCATCAATATAGACAAAGGTGAACGAAAGACCGCGCAAGACCTCATCAATAAACCGCTGGAAGGATTGGGTGCGTTACGCAAACCGAAAGGCATGCGGCGAAATTCGAACAAGCCAAAAGGCGTTGTGATGGCGGTCTTGGGGATGTCTTCTTCAGCGACCGGTATCTGAGGATATGCTCTCACGAGGTCTATCTTGGAGAAAATAGTCTTTCCAGCCAACATGAGAGAAAAATCGTGAATGTGAGGAATGGGATACCGATCGGGGACAGTTGCTCTGTTCAAAGCACAATAATCCCCACATGGCCTCCAATCGTCGGCTGATTTCTTGAGGACCATGTGCAGAGGAGAGGCCCATGGGCTGGAAGAAAGGCGAATAATCCCCAAATTTAGCATGTGTTCGAATTCACTTCTAGCCACCCGCAACTTTTCTGGATGAAGCCTACGTGGGTGGGCATGGACGGTTCGTCCTGTGGTAACTATGTGATGCTTAACTGTGTGCTGAACTTTTTCGGTAAACTGACAAGGCTTAGTGAGGGACGGATAGTCCTTCAAAATGTCAGCAAATGGCGAACTTGGAATAGTCAAGTGTATGCCAACCGAAGGTTCAGAGGTGACCGTACCGACGGTGAAAAGTCTGGTTGTAATATCAATGAGTCGACGATGCTTTAAATTAACTGAAAGGCCAAAATGTGAGAGGAAATCGGCTCCAATGATCGGTGACTGGACGTCAGCTAGGATAAAGACCCATTGGAAACATCGCCTTAGACCAAGGTCAAGAGTTAGGGACTGTTGTCCGAATGTGTGGATGACGGTGTTGTTAGCAGCCTGCAATGAGAACTGCGAAGGCTTGAGGTGGTGACGCCTAGGAGGCGGGATAACACTAACTTATGTACCAATATCTACAAGAAAACGGAGAGCACTCGACTTATCGGTGATGTAGAAGAGGCGACTGGGTCGCGGTTGGCCAGCAGCAGTCGTCGCCATTACTGGCTGGCGTTGTCTTTTAACTGTTGCGGCTTCTGTGGGAATTGGCACGGCGGAATACACTTGCGTGCTTTCACACCATAGGTACGATGGTACCAGCACACGGTCTGTGGCTGTCGTTCCCGTGATTTGGACCGTCGACGTTGATATGTTAGACGACTATTTGACTGGAGATTGTTGATGATAGAACACATGTTGTTGACTTGCGTGCATAAAAGGCGTACGGTATACTTTAAATCTTCATAATCACTGCTACGCACGATATTTGACGCTTGCGAAAGGTCAGATGATGGTGCGGCCCGTCAAAAGGCACTACAGCACGATGATAACATCACATAGGGAGGGTCACGTTCTGACTTTGGAGTGCCTTGATGAGCAGGGGTGTCAATATTATCAGATCTGGAAGTGGACACCGATGTCTGTTGAAGACTAGAACATGCGGTACCGCTTGGGTAGCATTCCATGATTCTGTCTGCATGAGTGGCTAGTTTATCCAATGAGGTGCTCATGTCGAGCATAGCCAATACCTGCTGCATGGGCAGGGGAAGCTTATCAAGCCAGATCTGTCGGAAAATTGCATAATCCATATGACGACCAGCAAGCAAAGAACGCATGTGTTGCATTAGTTGGGAAGGTGTTTGATCGCCAAGTTTGACTTGCGTGAAAAGCTCACGCAGCATTCGGTTGGCCGACTTGGCCACACGATTAATTACAGCATCCTTTAACTGGGTGTATGGCTCCTCTGCAGGGATAGGATCAAGGAGGTCCTCGACGTCAACGGCAACATCAAAAAAGTGATTGCACTACGTATGAATAACGCGAGCGTTCACTTGTGATTCGGCGCGTCGAGAAAACTGCCTTAATCTGCCTAATCCATACGCGAGGGTTGCTCGGCGTAAATGGGGGCGATTTGAAAGAGGGGCTATTAATGTCAAGAGAGTCTGCGTTAGTCTCATTGTCCGTCATAGTAAGTGATATGGTGCGTAATGATAGAAAAGCGGGGTCACCAATTTTGTAGTGTAGACGAGGGTCGAAACTGCTAAGAACCGAGGTGTACAAAATAAATTAACGCTAAGTGGAGAATTGTGTCTAAACTACAAACGACAAAAGGACGGCAAAAATGTCAGAGGATTGTTAGAATGCAGACTCACGAAAACCGCAGCTTCTAGATAGCGAGTGTTGTTGAGGATTTTAATGAACTCTGAGCTAGATCCAGAAAGCTATGCATCAAGGATGAAGAGCAGAGTCAGGAGTTCAATTGAGACGGTGATCAGTAGAATGCAATCGAGAAATGAAGATCAATCGTTGCAATTGACTGCAAGTAATTGAGAGAGATCAGTACAATCAAGATTGCAGCGGTGACATGCAGCAGCGAAAACAGAAGACGTCCAACATACAGGTTGAAGCTGGCTGCTGTTTTATTTAGCACATTAAAACAAGGGATCATAAAGATTCAGGTGAACAAGAAAGATACAAAGATTTAAATTGTACAAATACCTACATATGTCATCAGCGCATGACACTGGCACCATTTTGATATAAAGCATAATGGCTTGCATATTTCACAGGTAGTTCTCGAAATACGAGTGCATATATTCGGTGTGAAACGGGTGTTTTGCCATGGTTCCACAAGAGTAGCTCCACCATTATCAACACGGAAAAAAACTACCGTTTCTCTGTGGATGTTGGTTAAGGGGAGGATTCATTGGTGAGCTGATGGGAGAGAAGTAAAGCAATTTGACTACAGAACGAAAACTGATTGGAAGATTTGCGAAAGAATAAAGTTTTAACTTAGGCATCCGTCTGAAATTTATGATGTTTCCATTTGCAAAATTATAACATATGTCCACTGCATGTAACAAAAGGAGTAATTCAAAGGTGCCCACTTATATTTCTGTCAAATAAAATGAATTGAACTGGACTATATTTTGCACTGTGCGGACTTTATATCGACTTTACGATAAGCTACGCCGAGCTGGGAAATTTTGAATGCAAATATGTACTTGGTATGTAAGCTACGGACTAGAAACATTCAAAAATATGATTTGCTTCAATATTATATACACAATTATAGGATACACATTTCCATAAACGCATTTTTATTGCACTTCACACACCACCTGTCATTACTATGAATTGTAGTGGCTGCATTACCTTCAAGAATTAACGACGAAATCATCCCATCCTTTTCAGTTGGTCGCTTGAGGCTTCTTGTGGTTTGGTTGCTTTGGAGAAACATCGATGTTTTACGTTTATCTTGCGAAGAAGATAAAGGTACTTGACTTATTTCTGTTGCGTAAACACTAACTCATTCGTTAGACTGCGAAACGCACTCGTCGAGAGTTTAACCTAGTTAAATTTTTCAGGTTGTTTTCCTGGCTGTTTTGAGGTTAACTTCCTGGCTTTTCTGCTGGAAAGTTAGTTGATTTAATACCGCCATCACCTTGGTCAGCAGGTCAAAATACCTGTGTTTAGTCACTAAAGCCATCATAATAACTGACTGACAGAGTATTAGTTAAGCTTAGTCGAGTTTTTCTGCTGCATCTCCTGGATTTTATTATTTTCTGTCATGTTTCGGTCAAATAATAAATGTTTATACCGAGGTGAGTGTTGCTTCCTGCCAGGGAATTATTTTCAACTACATTCATATAAGCGTTCGCCTTCGAGTTCGGCTTCACATTATACTATCCATTAAGTGTTCACATATTTTGCTAATTTAGCGTTTTTTAGCCCCCGATGGTTTACTTCATAAACATTCGTTAATAAAACGGTTTGCATTGCTATTACTTGTTGTTCATTACAATTAGTATGAGTAACTTCAGCTGCCCGTTACTGAGAAGGAGCTGTAACTCGTTATATGTAAAATCCCGCGGTTCATTCGTGTCAGAAATGCAAAGTTTTACCATAAGATTAAACGGACCTGTACTTACTTAAAGTGAGCAAGCAGTTTAATTGTTTGAGCGCACTATATCACTTAAGCGCTTTTTACGACGGATCCCGTGTGTCATGGTCGCTGCAGTGAGTTCGCTTGTGCTGTTTGACTTGCTTTAGCCTGCTGTGAAACCTAACCTTAAGGTTCAACCGAAGAAGAAGCAGCCGCTAAGGTTCACTATTCAGTGTTCTGCAGATGTTATCGATAAAGACATTATCGACTTTGCTGCATTCGTAAGTGATACCCGGTGGAGGACAGCATCTAATTGCTGGATTAGGGCCACCTTCCCTAGTCAAAACACTCAATCTCCTTGTAGGAAAAGTACTTAAGGAGCCGCATCAAGGTCCAGGGCAAAGTAGAGAACCTTGGGAAGGACGTACACGTTGACCGTGATAAGTCAACTATCATCGTTACGGCCAGCATTCCGTTTTCTAAAAGGTACTAATTCTACCTATTCCTGATTACCTGTTTCAGATACCTTAAGTACCTAACGAAGCGATTCCTCAAGCGCCATAATCTTCGTGATTATCTTCATGTCATCGCGTCAAACAAGACGTCTTACGAACTGCGATTCTTCAACTTCGAAACTGAGGAAACCGAAGATGAAGACGAAAATTAGGCAGATAATACATTTGGTGTAAATATGTCCGTGTTTTCGAATCTACATTGCTCCAAAGCTGAACACCATTTAAAAGTATTCAGAAATTCTAAAGGATAATTTAGCTTGCTAGAGAAGTGGAAGGAAAAAGGTTGTGCGTGTAGAGGCCGAGATCGGTCATGGGGTCCGGCCTTGAGTCCAACTGTATAGCAGCCTAGGCTCTCTAGACTGTTTGACCCCTCAAAGTTCATTATATGACAGCACAATAGCTGTGTGCGTAACTATTAATGATTCGTGCTGCTTCGGATTGCTCGTTATACTCTGGTGCATGAATGAGTATGCTCTCTACAACCTTAAGCCCAATTCCCACGTCAGATGGCTTAGAGACTGCCAATGGACTGGCGCATGTAAGTGGTATGTCTGGTTAATTTTGGGAAATCCGTTTTTCCTGGCGTCTCATCACACTTTCTCACTGTAAACGGTGTCATACGCATTTTAACTATTGGAAGTCGTGGTGAGACAACTCGGAACAGTGAATCTATTTGCAATGGGTTCTAAATGTGATGTTAATACCCAGATTAAATTCGAGTGGGTCATTCATTGAAGGAACTTAGTCAATCGTGTCTGCGGCATGCGTATACGGGCTGTTTTGGGCTTGCCTGTCCACCCAACGGGCTGAACACTGGGAGACCAGATACTGCATCTACCAAACTATCATCACAATCTACTTTCCGTGCTGTGGCGTACGCGGTGGTAATCGTCTTCAGAGGATCGCGGTTGGGTTTGCATTTAGACTTCCGAGTCAGAAGTATGCAGTGAATTACTGCCATTGGTAGGCCATTCCCGCTGCCGCCTGTACGTGATACAGGATTGCAGTATCTAGGCTCCCTGGGATAATGGTCGACGTGCGTTAATCACAAACGATGAAAGTTCGTTTTTGAACGGAGGATAAATCCAGAAATCCCTCCTTTGTCAATTACGTCCAGGTGCGCGCAGCTTCACTTTTATTAGTACCACCTTGCGTTGTGCCTTGGGACTCAATGTAGCGCCTCGCAGGTAATCGCATGGTGACCAGGAAGGTTTTAAGGGATTTCATCCGAAGACTAGGGATCTAGCCGTACCTAACCTCAAGTTTGTGATAACTGGGGTTCGAACCCAGGATTTGTGGTCATTGAGAATGTTGTCGTTCACATGGCTGAAGATATTATTCAAGTTCATCTCGGTAGCTAGATCCATCCGTCATCAAACGAAATAAACGAGGTGTAGAATTATCGCTATAGAGATTTTTTGACGGGTTACATCGATAGAAGCTACCGTGACGGAATGAGGGATTACGTTGCGACAGGTACTAGAGGGGAGATATCGAGGGTTTCAGTTGTGGCTCGTCATCTTCGGGGGGTGGAAGATGGCGAGTCAATGAGATTATACGTGGCCACGCATGGATTGGCAACTGAATTTTAACGTTCGCGCAAATTAATGAGCCGTAATTTCATAATCTCATGACGAGCGCTTAATTGGCGGTTGATGCTGCAAGTTTTAGTTCCAACCTCGAGGGAATCACGCATCTTTTCAGTGTTGGTCATGGCAGTTACTTCAATACGGTCCTCGTTCGAGCGGTATGCAAGCTCAAGAGCGTGCGCAGCCCTAAGACACCCGAGGTTTCTTCGGGGAATAGCTAAATCCGGTTCCAACATCGTCAAGCGAGGTGGCCAACGTAAGTGAAAAATCAATTGTCATATGAGGTACGCTAAGTGGCGTTGGTTATCTGCTCGTCGAGTGCGGATTGCTCTACTCTGGCTGATGCTGCGTGCAGGGGAGACCGACTTACGGCCGACGCAGAAGTCAAACCGGCATATCAGCGCATTCCTCAATATAATCAAGCCAACGCGTTTTAATCTATCATTAGGCGGTAAGAATCGTGGCTTGGTGACTGATAGGATACATAGGTACCTGGACTCCAAAAATTAACTGCTAGCAAACTTCGAACCTGTGACCGAACTTATTTCTCTTCGCGAAATTAAGACAGTGACTACCTGTTTGATTACCAGATGGCGACCTCAGTACATTCGTTCTCAGTTCAAAACACTGATAAGCAAGTTTTCCTTGAAACAGTATTTAGCGAAGAAGAAAGTTGCTCGCACGCCAGAATCATGGCTTTATTCATCTAAGATTTCGAACTCTTACTGGAATCCATCGGCAGAGATAAAGTTAAGATTAAGTTACAGCTATCCGATACAGCAAGCTCGATTTTGGCCCGCAACCTCTTATCCAAACAACAAACGGAGCAGTAACTATGGGTGCTGCGGAATGAAGTTTGTTTTAACACCACCGACGCCGCCCCTGTTGAATTCATTGCAGCCCTGGAAGCCATGCTTGTGAGAACTGAAACGACTGACGACGAGAAACACTCAGTCCGACCATGTGTAACCTCTTTTCTGATGGCGCGCAGACCAATCCAATGTTTTTCGAACAAATTATCATCCTACCCACTGATAAGGGGCGATCAACTGTCGTAATGAATCGAGAAGACCACAGTGAGAAAGCCAAAACTCTACTTCACGACACAGAATTTTACAGACCATCGCATGACGCACAAGTCAAAGCAATAGTAAGTCGGTTTAATAAATTACTCAGAGAATTCAAATGCCAAAATGTGATCACGGAGAACGAACGGCGCCCAATGGAACCAACGGATACTGTCATGGCTCGCTTCTATGGTCTACCAAAGATCCATAATCCAAATGTTCCATTGTGGCCAATCGTTGCCCTTAAAGGCAGCCTCTCCTATAATCTGGTAAAATTAATGTACTCGAAACTAAAATTCCTTCAAAACATTTCATCTGCCTCAGTCCGTTCAGCCCCCCAATTCCTGGCAGACCTCGGATGAAGTGATGGTCTCTTTTGACGTGACGTATTTATTCACATCCATCCCGCCGAGTTTAGCACAAGAAGTCTTGCGCAGGAAACTTGAGGAGTCATACGACGAAACCCAGAGTTCTCTCAAAATTGAACACCTGAGGCTGTTAGAATTTTATTAAAAGACCTACTTCACCTTTGCCAGAGAAACCTATGAGCAGCTTAAGGGAACTCCAATTGGTTTCCCAATCTCTGGTTGAGTGGTAGAATTGGTCATACTAGAGCTGGAAAAGATCGACTTCACTCAACAACCGCCGATCTTTTGGCGCCGTTACGTGACGATATATTTGTTATCGTCAAGAGTAACATGCTGGAGCATTTCCATGACCGCCTTAGCTCGATCTCTTCAGGTATAAAATTCACGAGGAAAGAAGAAAAAGAGCAGCAGCTCCCCTTCCTTAATGTATTCGTCAGGGGAAGTCCTAACGGCAAAATGGAAACGGATTTCTCCAGGAAAGCCGCGCACATCATGCAGCTTCTCAATTTTCACAACACCCTTCCGGTGGCTCACAAAAGAATCCATGTGACAACACTGTTCAAACGCATCCAGACTCATTGCAGCAACCCGGTGGAAAAAAACGCGTGATGCTCGTGACATCCGCGATTAGTTTATGCGGAACGGCTACCCGAAGGCGTTCATAAGCCGATTCCTACATGTCTACCCCCTGAGGACCCAATCAGAACCAATCCCTACGACATGGCATGCGATGCCATGCATCAAGGACGTGTCAGAAGCGACCGAGCATATTGTTGATGACTTGGTGTTGGAATTGCACGCCGGTCCAAAGCTGCCATGTGCAGCAGGGCCATGAGAATCAAGTAAAAATTGAATCCTAATGAGCAGCGTAGTGTATCACATTCCGTGCCAAAACTGTTCCCGTAACTACACAGGACAGACTGAACGTATGCTTGTATCGTTCATACACGAGCATAAGCTTGCTCTGAGACGGGGTGACGGCTTATCATAAGTGACTGCCCACATCTGCGAAACGGGTCACGAGTTTAACTTCTCAGCCACGAAGATAATCACCCACGCCAGATGCAAAACAATCTGAGAATTGATTGAAGACTGGGCCTCCAACGAAAACTCGGTCAATCACTTAAGAGATCTGGCACTGGCTACTGGGTCCGGCGAAGTCACCGGACTGGTGTCTGATTGGCTCCTGCCCCCTATAACTGTTACTCGTTTTTTGTTGCCGTTTTATCTCTGACGATGGACTCCAGTAAGATTTCCAATGCTCAGACGAATAAAGCCATAATTCCGGCGAGCGAACAAATTTTTTCTTTACTTACTCGCACCCCTGGAATGCGAAAATGCACCTCTATATGGTAATTAACTTCCAAGCACAGCAAAGGAAAAAATTGCGCTCAGGTTGGCAAAGTTAACGATTTCCAGTGTGATACGTTGAGAGCGGGTGACGGTTCATTAACTGATATTTTTGCTCATTTGTGGAAGTAGAAAGCATATAATGAGTTGTGACTGCTGGCAATAAAATCCCAAACCGTGGAACACCAGAGGTCGAAAGACGACATCAGACAGAAGTTTATGATAAATAACTTGAGTAATTCGTCGTCAGTAAATTGTGTAACAGCTGGGTTAAAGTGCCGGTGTGCCATTGGCACGGAGGTTCGAACTAGCGCTTGCTGAAGTATTGAATATTCGAATCGTTCGGTTCACTGCCTGGGAGCGAACGCTTTGCTGGCCCATGCAGCTGTAGTGCTAATTTCTAATGACCCGTGTTTGACCGATCTCCTGTCACGTAAGTTATTTGATTTACGTAATTACTTACCATATTGACAGTACATGTATTAGCTAAAAGCCTGTGCGGTTTGTATGGTAATTTATTTCGCAGTGTATACTACTGGCTGCTTGCAGAAGCTGATGGCTTTCAGCTCAAATATCAACTTTCAGACAGAACCTGAAAGGGTTCTTTCCGAAGAATGTACTTGAACCTGACGTACTGATTTCCTCAGAAAGTAAACAGGACAGTTATTAACTTTCACTGAGAGCGTCCCCAGACCCGCGGACCTTACCCATGTCCATTAGACTAACGCAGTCAGATATATGACCAGAAAACAACAGCGGCCCTTGCCTTGTGTGGTGCAGCACACCACACGGGCACAGGTCTTCTGGACTTGTTCATCCAAACTCATAAAAGCAGACACAATGCTTTTACCTCCCCCGTCCCCCAAGCATGAACTGCGGTCACTACATGCCCTGGCCTCGCTAGCGACCACTAATACGTGAGATGTCAGCTTAGACTTAGGAATTTCCCTGCTGACCGAGGCATGGTCCCATTATTGTGGCTTTTAGGGCACACCCAGTACCCTAGGCGCCATAAAAAGGTCGAAGAGCGATGTTCACTACGACAGAAATGTGCTACCTCAATCACCGATTATTGGCCTCAGTACTTTTTACCCACCCCGCAATTACTCGAGCCCAGGCGTGGAGATCCTCAAACGGAATGCAATCACTGGATACAAGAACAGCGAATAGCATATAAGAATATTGAATTCGGATGAGCGAAACGCAGACATAGCACCAATGAAACCAGACGTCTTCACTGTCGTTGGAGTTCGCTGGTTTGGGGCCTAGTGGCTTATGTAGTTAGGATTGGCTGTCTCTGTTGGTACTGTGTGGTCCCATAGTTCAAATGGGAGAGCGCTTAACCTATATGAGCAAACAACCATGAGTGAAAACCCAGATGCCAGTCTCGGAGTTGAGGCATCACTGATGGTAGTTAACGAGTCAGAGACCGAAATTCCGGTATTCTTAATCACCATCAATATTATTTCGCAACTATATGGATTATCAAGAAGGAACTGTATGGGAACTGAGTCTGACAGATTCCGCAACCAAAAGCAAAAAATAATGCGCAGTGAAGCTTACATTGGCCAAAGAACAAAAGGTATGGGGTGGAAAAGGTAAAAAACAGCGTCTGTGAACACTTTTGGGGCTTGTGGATCCATGAGGTCGATGATCAGGAGGCAAGCCGATCAGTCCAATTTCACGAAGTAGAAGGTTCCTCCTGGTTAACAACTAAGATATAAATCAATAATAATTGACAGTTGCATAAATAAGGGACGACAACCAACATACACTGTAATGCACAAGGATATATTGCATTCCGACAGGAAAAAAACAGGTACACAGCGCTAAAATTTCATGCAATGACTACTATTTGCCTAGGAGCATTAAACTTCGGTGGAACCGCACAGAGCTTTAAACAAAGGGACAATGGGTACATTGAAGTGGTCTAGTGCATAAAGGGCTATTTTTATTGGCGGTAAACGGGCGTGCAAACAACCGAGGCAAGCATCAATAAGAGCAGCACGTCGACGACACCTTCTGTCTGCCAGATCATAACACCGACATGGACACCTTAGTTCGGAAGTTTAACAGAGCGCACCCCCCGCTGCAGAGGCTAAGATCTATCTTGAAATAACGTTCCTCGATGTCCCTCTACACAGACAAGAGGTTAAATTTGTCCAACGCAAAGTATTCTGAAAGAAAACCTGGGTGAGAAAATATATTAATTTGTCCAGTTTTGTTCCTTGAAATCTAAATGGAGATTTATTCCAGGACTTGACGGCTAGAGTGTAACTTATCGGCTCTCCTGAAAATGTTGATGCAGAGCTAGAGCAGCTGCAGAACACACTCCGAGCAAACGGCTATCCGGAGAGATTAATCTTCCAGAACATTAGGAATTTTGTCACAAAGCCTACTAATGCTAAGGCAACCAAGCACGACTTATTTCGAAGACTGCCTTTTATAGGGGACGACGAAGGCTAAAGGCCACTATCACGAGCGCTTTCCCCGCGGCGAACTTGCGTCCTATGGTTGAGACCGACTAGCTGTGCAGGCCAAACCGAGATACATATATCTATTGACCAGTTCCTTTTGAGCGGGATATACTGACCGTACAAAAAGGCGTCTGGAAAAGAGGGTACGTGAAAAGATACCCGCCTACCTAGGTGGATGTGAATACAGATCAATTTGAAGTTATAGGTTGACACATCTAGTCGATGCTAAAGAAGTCTTATAAGTTGTCTACCGGACACCAGCAAGCTACTCTAAAGGGCTACACCAAACGTGTGCTAGCCACAGCCGAGAGATGGGATATTCAGTAAACGAATCCAGCGCTTTGTTACCAGAAGACGTTGGTACAAGCAGTCAGGCTCACCGAGGCCACCTCAAATCCCCTGATAATAGCCATGCGCACTCCGTTTGTTTGACATACAGACAGTGCCAACAAACTACCATCAAGGGACCTTGAAAGTAAGAAATCACGGTATGCTTCTAAAAGACGTACCCTCAAACAAACTTTTGTCGCATTCTCGAAGTTCGGTATTGATGTTCTCCAGCCACGCAACCTTGCAATTTTCCACCACTTCACGCACATGGTCACGTTTTATTCGAAAGCGAGTCTCTCGAGGGGCAGTTCGATCCCTTTTTCGTCGTTTGTTTAGGGCAGGCAGTGTTTTTAGCAGTTTTCGAGCAAGAGGAGTCAGCCAGGGTTCAGTTTCAGCTAAAAATGTTGACGGGGGAGAGTAAAAAAATTATATGCAGACTGCGAAATAGCAAGGAATGTTGGCTGAAAACCTCGAAAACGAGAGAAATGACGGAAACCTGCCGAACACGTAAAACACATTCACTCCAACGCTCATGCGACCTTACTATTGTCAAAATTCTTAGTCTGATGAAGTTAAAATACACGTCCCGGTGCGGAGATATGACAAATTTTCAATATTGACGGCACGAAGATCTATGGGGAGGGGTCCCTTACCACTAAACCTCTCGTAAATCAATGGCTTAGAGGATTTGACAAAAATTAGGGTTTTATGGACTGCAGGGACTAAAGTGGACAAACCAAAAGTTAAAGTTGCGTGATAACAACAAATTCGTGCAGGGGGCAATTGTTATTCAAGAGCATGAAACCCGGACAAAAAGGGTCAGAGGAGGGAGGGGACAGGCTTAGGGAGTCTGTGAGGACGCCAAACTAACTCTATGCGCAGTATACAAATGACAGTGGCCCTGACCGTGAAATCTCAGTAATGAAACAATTTTAATCACCCCCCCCAACCCCTTAAAGTCACGGACGTTGCTTACTCTGCAAAGACAATGAGGGAAATTTAAGTACTTTTGCGACGTAGACGCCAGTTCGTCATTATCAGAAATCACAAAATGAAAATGCTGTGAAGTATTTGGCATAGAATTTAAGCTCCGCCCCCCTAAATAGGGTTCCAAGTAGAAAAATTTTTTAGGTGGGTTGCATTAGGAGATAATCTCAGGTTAATACATGCACCGTAGCGTGTTCGCCCACGGTCAAGAACAAAGTCTGCCGATCTCTCTCATCCGCCAATTAAATAATATATTGACATCTAAGTGCAATATCCATTCCTTTATGATAAGGCCTCGTTGGCAGAACAAGTTGTGATAACAGCCACCTTCAAAGCTTAATCCTGCAATAAGAGGGCAGGTGAACACTCAGAAATTAGGGGGAGTGTGGCTGGAAAAACTAAGATGCTTCATAAGCAGGTTTAATAACCTTCGGGCCACGACTGCCCGTGTCTGCAGTTCGCCGGCTATAGCCCTCCGATTCACCACCGAGTGATTTAACACAGACATTGTCCAGAAATTCACTTGTTTAATCAAAATAAACATTCCTAGAGTTTTAGCAAGTTTAAAAAAGAATGCAAAAGAAAGATCAGCCCAATGAGATACCTGTTAGAAGGGAAGGATCTACACGGCTATCGAGGGTCACACGACGAGCGTGTGTAATCTCGAAGACGGCATGAAGTTGGCTGGTATTGAGGTATCGTAATTGGGCCATAATCTTCATCAGCCTACGCGTAGAGGAAACGGAAGCCAAAGTAACAGGCAGGGTTATTTTGACCATGAGAAATAAACAAACAGTATGCGTTATCAATGATTATAATCAGCAAACAGTCCTCACGCAATTTTGGATGCGATGCTCGGACAGTCACCGGACTCCACCGGATCCCCTGACGCCGAAAATGAAGGACATGGGTCGATCGGAATGCACTTGGCGTCGGGGGTATCGTCGTAGAAGGCATCCGGGTCGATCCACTCGATCAGTTCACCGAGGATCTTGTTGTGCCAGGGTTTCATGCGACTGACGGACACAGTATGACCCTGAAATACCGCACCATTTTCCTTACTAGCAGCGGTAGCGGCCGATCGCCCTTCATAAAACTCAATGACTAGCCTCCCTGGGTAGATATATATGCCTAATTGACAGAAAAGCGAACAGAGCGCTTAGTTGGCATGAAGAGGATAAGATATAAATAGCGGGATTAACGGCAATATATGTACATGCCAACTCAAGTGAAGTCACAAGTTCATTTTCAAAGCAAGCGGAATCTTACAATGGCTACATCAACATCTCGAGCATTGTAACGAGCCTCATCATAGCGCGAGGAGACTGGAATGGCCATATTTGTTTTACTAGTAGCCGCCAGCCAGCCTTACCTAGCCCCAGGTTTGGGGGCACTTGAAGTTCAAATCCGGATCTTTTCGGCTATCGAGCGCTAGCACAGCTAATGCTCAAACTAGTGGGCAACAAACCGGTTGCCATCAGAACTCGCTTCAGCATACATTTGGAGCTCTATGCGACTGCATGGAGGGCTCCAAATTGTGACCAGAGACACAACGGAAAGAGCATGTCCTGTAATATGATCGGCAAACGCACTTAGAACATAAGTCCTGCGTAGTTTCAGTTTCTACAAATCAAATACAAGCAGATACAGACTTCAAATTACAAAAATTCAATATGTTCGCCAGCAAAAAACATGCATTTTCAACAAATTTCGGCAATATGGCGACTTATAAACCACCGTTTCTATAGGGATGGCTGTTCGGGCAGTTTAAATATCTCTACACAGAGATTGTGAACATCCTACACTCAAGGTATTGATTATTTTCCAGCTCTTCTTAGGCATATTCATTGAGTACCTACCTCCATACCTCGGATGTGACAATAAAGTGGTGCGCCCTTCAGCTAAAAGTAAATTTAGTTCCGTGGACAAATAGACAATGGAAAGTATGATATCACCCTGCAGTATTCTTAGGTAGGTGAACCCTGTGTGACTGTGAGCCACTAAAAAGAATAAACTAACAGTAACCATGTCAAAACACGGAAATATGCTGTGGAGTTCTTCGAAATATTATTCAGAAGCACGGTGTGTTGCAAGCAAATAACTCTGTGCATTCAATTAGAGCGACTGTGAGGTTCTGACAAGACACTTACCTTGGAACCCTAATGGAATTGACTGTGTATACGACAAAATGTAAGATCCGCCCTTAAACTAAATTATCAAAAGACAAGCATATAACGAGAGGCGATCCGATTAATCCCCCTATACGTGCATATAAACTATGCATTAAAAAATAAGTAAATACCTTTTACTCTTCCGTAAGGGATAAGCCATGCTTCATAATCATATATATGCGCTTTGCTGATGACGGGAAGACCCTCCACAACGATCTTTAAGTGAAGATTGCCGACATTCATCTTCACGTACCTTGACAGAACAACGAGAAAGGAAGCTAAATTACCACGTGTCCTAAGAGGGGCCGGTGAAATACTTACAGCAAAAGTTGCGATGGACCCACAAGAAAGAAACTATAAAACCACTAAAAACGTTTTTTGTGATGTCAAATTCTACTATCTACAACCAGAAGAATAATAAAGTACGTCGAAAAGTAAAAAATAAATGTGCTCATCTTATTCGGCTAAGCGTTGCTGTTGGAAGTGTCTGGGGCCAGTGCTGACCGGTACAAATCACGTAGACATGTAATCATACTTCTCCTGTCGTACTGATTGGTAAAGCACGCTTTCAATCGACACCCTGCATGGTCGGTTAAAAGATGGAATTTTTGTTTTGGAAAAAGGCGGGCTCCCTTAAAAGGTATACACATGAAATGCCTCAGTGGAAAACAATACTGAACAGCACACACTGAGATAAGTGGAGTATTGGCAGGCAAACGTATTTCACTTTGGAAAATAAGACGTATTGTTTAGCCGTTATTCTGGAAGACATAAAACACGAATATTTTTGGAGTTGTTCACATGTAAATTATTTCGCACAAATACTCGCTAAAAGATCGTCTCTTATGTGTCGGATTTTGTTTTAAAAAAAATTGTCTACAACTTTGGCAAGTAACGGCTTTTCCCTAATTCTTAGGTAAATCTTACGGTTACTAAACTTCGCTCAGCGTGTAATGTGAACGCTCAGATAGTTAATTTACTTCGTTGGTATCAACATCTTTACTAAATTTTGAACCTGTTAAAATAAATCAGTCAGCGGCTTAGATTTTTAATTTCGCCATAGTTACCAGCAACCGACGGCCGTCTGCGTTGTCGACTTCGCCACCGCGTTCGATTCCGTCCATCGGGAATCTTTATAGCGGATAACGGCACTAGATGGCCTACCATCGAAAATCATTGCCATGATCAAGGCCTATTACAGCTCAACCACTGCGCGAAATTTGGTCCATTCAGTATTCTGTCTGGCATTTGACAAGGTTGTATTTTGTCATGCATCCTGTTCAACTACGCTATCGACTGGATTCTTGGGAAGGCCCGAAATGAAAAGGACGGTGTTGAGCTTGCACCCAGACGCCGGCTGGCTGACCTTGGCTACGCAGATGAGATCGTCTTACTAGCTTCAAGCTTTGGTGATCTGCAGCATATGGTGTCGCGGGTGAATGAGGTCGCTAAATCGGTTGGCTTGTCCATGACCGCGGGGAAGACGGAAATTTTTTCAAGCTGCATCCCTGCCTAGGAGAAGGCGCATTTCGAGGTTGATTGTAGAAGGTAGACAGTTTCAAATAACCTGGGACGAGGTTGCTGCCGAATGGACAGAGTAAGGATGACATTGTCCCCCGGGTTTTCCCAGGCCTTAGAAAGTGCCTGTGAAAAGGACGCGACATTTCTATTAACATAAAGATTCTCGTGTACCGTGCATCCTTTCAGCCTGGCCTTCTCTATGGCTGTGAATGCTGGGCCTATGCGCGTGGAAGATGAGCAAAAACTGGAGGTATTTGAACACCACTGCTTGCGGACCATCTATCGAGTGAATTACACCAACTTCGCCTCAAATTACAGTCCACACTCGCTGTGAAAACATTGCAAGGATATCCCAAGCCATTCAAGAACGATGAATGAGGTGGTTTTGGCACGCTCTTCGTTGCCCACCTCACAAAATCAGTGTTACTGCCCTTGATCCGACCCCACTATCCAATTCGAGGCGTCGAAGAGGGGTTAGCTCGACACGGTGCATCAAGACGTGGAAATTATTTGTGGAAATTCGGTATTCGGTGCCCGTAGTTAGAGAAGAGAATGGATTGAGCTGTCTAGGTCTGCTGCCGCGGACCGTTACGCGTGTAGAGGTACAACCGGTGACATCATCGAGGCCGGCTAGATCAGGCATGATAGCAGTAAAAGTACAAGGTAATGTAGGCATTCCCAGTCGACGCAAATCCACTACTCGCCCAATTTAGATAAAGAGTAACAAGGAATTGTGTCAAAATAAAATAAACAGAAGAAAGATGGTTCGTTTACATGCGAAATGAGAAAACAACCAGGAAGGTTGTTTAGGGTACAATTTGTGGAATTTGGAGGGAGTTCAGTCAAACGATCATCAACTTCCTCGAATCACCAAATCGTTTCGAAGTTCCTGCTGGTTAGCATGAAAGACAAACTACCGGTTATATATTTGTTATTTGTCAAGCTAAATGCTAGTGCGAGTCTGGTTTATGAAAAGTAAGCAACAGGGGCGATTCGACTAAACCTTTATTGATTATATGGAAGCTCAAATTTGAGTATTTCGACCAGAAGTGCGCATGCTTACCTTCTAGAGTTAGCCTTAGTCAATAAGTCTCGCACCCATGAGAGACGATCACAGCGCCACGCTTCCTGGAAATCGTGAATGACTGAATTACATCAACTTTTTACCGCATGCATGACGTCTCGGCAGAACACTAAACGTCCGCAGACCATCAGGTTGTAAAATAAATTTTTAACGCTTGAATCAAATGAATAACAGCAATAAACGAGGAAGTACCTCAATCCCAATACGCCATTTTAATAAACTCTGGCGACACCTACCAGCACGACGCTACCATTTTACTGGTTGACCGCGATATTTGGTTGTTATATAAGCGTGCTTTACCAGCCAATTAGCCCTACCCCTATGTATGCGCTGTCGGACGCAAGAGCGCGCAGTCAAAGTCTAAGAACACAAGCTGGACTGAGAATGCACGTACAGATATACTTGCGCTGAATGGATTATCGAATTTTAATTTCTTAGGCCCTACTGAGCATTTTTTTGTCTTTTAATAGTTGGCGTGAAGTGATGTATGCTAGTAGAGACGCGGGATTCGCGATAAGAGAGAGTTTAATGAATGAGTAAGTTTAATGAATGATTAAGAAATCGCGAAAAAATGTACGAATAGACTATAGTTTCACTTCCAACGATATCAACATGTAACTCATTTAGACGAAGTACAAAACCACGATCCCCCGTGTATAGTAAATGTAATTTCATGGTGACGACCACATTGAAAGTAAAAATTCGGCCATTAGAAAAAGGAGTACATAACACTTGTCCGCTTTGCAACAATTGGCCGATATGAGAAAAGATTTATATTCCACGTTGTATGTTCCAACCTCGGACGCGTGCCGTTGTTCTCAACTGACAACCAGCGAAGCCAATATTCGCTTTTGATACGATTGACTTTGGAATTGTCTGCGCTGGCGTCAACAAAAACAGCACTCAATTATATTCTGTCACTCCTACCTAATATGCCGGCAGCTCCGGGAGTCGACGGTAGGGTTTGCGTAATTCAACAGTTACTGACTACACTTCCATTATTGCTGAACTGGGTCAACAGCCATTAACCACTCGTTATTAATGGTAAATAAATCTTTAAATTCTCACATAGCCTTCTGCATTTGTGAAAAACTTAGTTTAAAAAGACAAGTGAAATAGTAGAGCTCATAGGTGTGAGACTCCATGGTCTCAAGGTGCCATAGCGCGCGGCCTGAAAAAAACTGGGGGACGTCAACAACACACTGGGATCCTTATTAGACGCGGTGAGATGTCAGCTGCCCTATGAAGTGTGCATTCTAATGTTTTTTCCTGAAAATACGGATAGGATATACGGCGCACCACCTTATCAAAAAATTGTACGAAGCTTGTAGTACGAACATTTACAGCTACACTTCAATATGAATAACTTCTATGAGGAATAGAACCTCAAAGTAGTTAGAAATTACGCTTAATATTTCAAAAAATGGTTACTGTTCCATACAGATTTTGTACCAGCGGGGCGTGGAGATATTATTGAGGTGGCAGAAAGCACCGTAGTCTGTCAGTGGTGCACACACTCGAATATACTGTAGAACCAAGCTACTTATTGCAAAACAATCAAATTGTATATTTCGTTAATGCTATTTATCTTGAAATTTATTGTAAGTCTTATATAACATTTAGAAAGCAGGCAGGCCACTCCTTAATTATCTCATGAGCAAATACTCAAGTAGTCCAGGGAGGTTGCAAACGTCAAGATGTCCACCGCGTTTGCTTTTTACAAATTTCCCGATAGCATCACACTTGCTAGGGCTATTTCTCTAGTACCAAGCGGTATCAATGCCATATACTATAATAGCGAATTGTCGATATATCAGTCGTCGACCCGCCATTGCTTACACCGCTTATGTGACCTGGTCGTTCATTGTCGGGCGTTATTTAAACGCGTCGGAAAATCTCGTGACGACAGCATTGACTTGCGACGTGGGTTATCTTTTTTTCTATTAATACGATAGATAAATGTATGCTTATTTATGGTAATTTATCACCAAATGTTTCTGGACAGCAATTATAGAGAAGGAAAATACGCCTAGTTAAGCGATATGGAGAAGTATTTTCAACTGGAATTTAAGTTTTATGGAACAGACAGAGGTCAGAACAGCTATCATTAAGTATGCTAGATAGTTGCAATTTGTTCTGTGAACCGAAAGAATAAGAAAAGACGTCGCCTCGACAAGTACAGTAGGGATCACCAAGGCATTATGCAGATAGTTTAGCGATAAACTGACTCGTAAGTAGTTCCTGTGGGTACAATGCGGTCAAAAGTCCCTTCGCAGGATTGGCGTAGACGGCGAAAGAGGCCAACACAGTTATTAACCGCATGTCAGCGCGAAAATTTCGAATGTTAGTGCAGGTTTAGACAAGAGCAGCGTGACACAAACATAAATTAAACTTCCGAGGCAAGGCTGCCCTGAACTTCTATTCGTCCCATATCCAAAATACATGCTAGGTTACCCACACAGGTCTGCTTGCACGTACATACATACGGCATATACCGTTCCCCGCACGTACAATGAACGGTTGGACATAAATGACATAATAAAACCACCAAAGCGAACTTCAAAGGAGTGCAATGAGTAAAAAGTCAATAGAGACGCACAGAAAATGTACAGCGAAGACGAGATACCAGGCAAGGGGAGGAGGCAAATCATAAACTTTATAGCCGTCTCCAGTCCTATTTTGGATTTCCGCCTGAATTTTAAAGTAGTAAAAGATAGCTAATACTTTTACTCTTTTTCTTTTTGACTATTTATGCACTTTTCTTGACATGCCTATCACTATTTTTTGAATTATTCAGGTCTGGTGTCACATTTTTTTGGAAAATTCATTAGGAACTTCTTAACGAGGAGTGCATCCAGATCTCTGCCGAAAAATCTTATTAGGCGAAGCACTAATATATGCTAGTTGACCCCACATACATTTGTTTGGTTTGTGTTAATTTTTTTGCAGCGTGTGAGTAATATACATTTGGAAAAGACATATATTTCAGGAATGTCAGTCATTTCAATTTAATGAATCACTAGATTATTTCCATTTACCGATCTTTTGTCACCAACACGTCATTTGTCGTCACTGGGTATGAGGTAAGGGCATATTTATAACTCTGGATATAGTTGTTGTATGAATTGTCCGAAATGTTTTAGCTTCCATCCCAGTCCAGGCTTCTCACCATTTAATTTTCATAGTTTATTGAAGACGCTTTCTTGAGAGAATAAGGCTTTCGCACTTGAGCTCCCTATTTACAACAAAAAATGCAATATAATCATTTTACAACTGTAAATCAAAGAAATGTAAAAAGGAAGTTATCAGTATGTGAAATGCCAGCTGCAAATTGCCTCCACTTAGAAATTTTGATTATACGTACAGTAGTTTCTCCGAAAATTAGTATCTAGTTTGTATTTAAATTTTTCAACAGTTTTTGAGGAAATCACCGTATCAGGGTGTCCGTTCCACGCTCCAATGACCCACTGCGAAAAGGCGTTCCGTTGTAAGTTCAGATGGACCGACTTCCTCTGCAGTTTAAAGGGATGCCCCTGCAGATGTCTAAACAAATGTATCAATTGGACAGACCTTTCGGCTTGCCGTCAGTCTTTCAAGCGGATTAGCACGTAACCTTGGTAGTCATTGATTCAATTCAATTCAATTCAATTAATTGAGGGAAATAGGCATGGGCCTTTGAGTACCCTATTTGTAACGTAAAATTAAGTGCGGTATACAAAGAAACTGTGTGGGTTGCAAAGGTACAAAAGGTGGTCATAAAATATGACAAGTGGTGCACGACTCTCGAGGGTAAAGATAAATTCCTCATCGCTCAGGCTCGTTGCGGAACATAAAACTGTCAAGGTTCCTTTTAAAGCTTTCCAGCGATGGTGACATCACAACGTCTTCAGGGAGGGCATTCCATGGTTTAACCACTCTGACAGAGAAGGAGAACTTGCGCACATCCAGTCTCGCCTGTTGGACACGCAGTTTCAATGGGTGACCTCGGAGATGGGTCCTGGTGGCAAATTCAAAGAAGTCCGAGAATTCCAGGGAACAATCCAATCGCTTCACAATGTGGAATGTCTGCAGGAGATCACCACGCATTTGCCTATAACTCAAAGGGAACAGATTAAGATACATTAGGCGGGTTGGATACTTCGTACAGTTTTAAAGGCAGGAGCTCAGTCAGACGTTCATATTTATTGGGCATGATTTAAGCTGTACTAAATGCTTAACTTCTTGAAACGATAATTTTCAATGAAATATTTGATTTTTTTCCAGCTATTCTGCATGGATTTTTACCTGAAAGACATTAGGAAAATTGTAACTAAGCACTTCTTAATCTGTAAATTTCCCTTCCTACTGATCAGCAGACAGTGGTAGTTATCTACCTTGACCTTAAGATAGTCTTAATAGCAATTAAATACGAATCGAGCCTCGATTACGCGTTCTCCTATCGTTGCTAGAATTTGATTGGTTGACAGCACCCCCGTGTAGGCGTCCCAAAGGACGAAAATGAATAAGTCCACTGTCATTGAAAATCAATCGTTCACTGAATTGTCCATCACGCACGCGCCCTGTCACGCTACTTGCTACCCTGTCACGCTGCTGTGTGGACGCTTAACTGCCCGTGCTTTACTCGACGACTGTTTTGTGCACAATTGACCGTTTTTTTCTGTTTTTGTAAGCGGAAGCCAATATAAGGGAGAAAATTTACGAGCCGTGTAAGCAATGGGTTCCTTAGGATTAGCGTGAAATTGATGGGAATATGAAGAAACCTTTATTTGTCTAACTCATCTTCTTCGAAATGGTACCTAAGCGCCTACTGCAGTTCATTGCATGACGATTCCAACTCTGAGACAGCCTCTTCTGACGACCAGACGCGTTCGATGTCTTTGGAATCCGATGCGGAGCTCAACCTTTCTTGAAGTTTCCCTCCACCTGGAGATGAACAGACTATCCGAGATGCGTTACGGTCATTGGCACTTCGTTCGCATATACCGCTTGTTCATCTGACGAGCCTACGTAAGATCATAATATGGGTGTTCTCTGACCTACACTCGGATAATCAGACGCTTCTGGTTGGGACAACGGCGATTAGTAGTGCTGAGTACGTCCATTTAGGTCTTGTAAGGGATGGACAGATAGTTCAAGTGAAAAGAGCATTTCATGAGCCGAAGGCAGTCACTCTGACAACTTAACTGTCCCGTTTCAGAAACCGAAAACGTGCCCACTTAAAATAATTGTCCTAAATGCCAGATCTCTGCTTAATTATATGCCTGTGATCCAGACTCTGATTTTCATCCACCGCCCCAACGTTGTGATAGTTACAGAGACATGGGCAACACCCTGTGTATCCAACTCCTAACTCTCTTTTCTAGGCTACGCTTACATTTGGAATGATCGACACGAGGGCCGTGGCGAATGAAGCTGTATCTTTGTTAAGCAACCACTTACATTTCTGCCGTTGGACTATTGACAATTTACCGTGGTAGAAGAGAGCTGTTGGCTCCGAGTTGTTCTAAAAGATAACTCATCTTTACTCGTTAGTTGCGTCTATCGCCCCCCGAATGCCAGCGAGGATTACGATCTTTGTCTCATACAGGCATTTCAAACCGCACCTTAATTAAATCTGAAGTACTACTTGAATGCAGGTGGCTTCAATCTTTCTGAAGTTCACTGGTTTCCACCTACCGGTCCTGCAAAGTTCGAAGCCCTACTTGAGGCCATAGATGTTGGGATGTGGGACCAGGTAGTTGATTTTCCCACCCGAGCATCAAACATACTGGAACATTTTTCTGTAGAGGTTGTCAGCCATTGTCAGTGTCACCTTTAGATCCACTTGGGATTTCTGGCCAGGCTATAGTTCTTTCCACACTATAACTCGAGGCCGATGAAACGTTTTCCAAAAAATATAATTTTTTCCCATTATTTCAGATCAGCAAATATAGGGGAATTACGAACACATCTAAATTCCACGATTGTACTAACTTCTTTGTATGTTTGGTTGTGAATGTTTGTACTGATACATTCTACCAAGTTCTAGGTCCACTCATTTCTCGTTTCATTCCTCGTTAGAAAATAATTAATGGCAATGATTAAGTCTGCCTCCCTTTCTCATTCCACCGTAGACTGCATAGACTCTCCTTTCGTTTTTAGCTAAAAAAGAATCTTCCGTACTGCTCCTGATCCAACAAATCTTTAAAGTGGCTAAGAGACTGTCAAAAGATAATTGATATCCAAAGAGGTCACGTTTGACGAAAACCCTTCGTTAAATGTTGAGAAACTCTTTTCGTGCACAGTAAAAGCGCAGAGAAAAACGCAGCCCCCGTACTTCGAGACGCCTTAGGAAACCCTATAGCAGATGCTAAGTTGACAGCTGATAGCTTCAATGCTTTCTTTTATAGAACCTTTAGTGAAAATTCTGTCGCTCCCTTTCCGAACATCCGGGTTTGGACCGGTAACGTCCTTGGAACCATAATTTTTACCCTCTAGGACGTGACTGTAGCCATTCGGCGTTTTCGTCAATCTTACAGTACTGGAGCAGATCGCGTCCCGGTCAGCGTTGTAAAGGCGGATGCAAAATGATATTTTCCATCCCTTCTGTATAAAATATTTAATCTTGCTCTCGAAAGTGAAACCTTCCCTATTTTATGGAAGGAATCGCACATTCTGCCTTTACCCAAACCCGGCCGACCTACATCATTTGACGATTTACGGCCAACAAATACACTGCCAGCAGTCTGGAAGAACTTAGAAACCTTGATCAAAGACAAGATGATGTGTCACCTAACAGAGAATAACCTACTTAATGCGGCTCAGCATGGGTTCCTCGAAAAAAGGTCTTGTGACACCTGCCAGCTCTCTTTCTTTGATAACGTGCTAACATCTATAGACAGCGGTTTTGCCATTTATACAGTTTTCTTCGATTTCACGAAGGCTTTTGATCGTGTTGACCATGATCTCCGGCTGCTGAAACTTGCCTCCTTCGGTATAGGTAACAAGCTTTTGAACTTAATATCCTCCTATTTGAATGCTTCTGCAAAACAGGTTAAAATGTCTGATGTTATCTCTAACCCCATGTATGTGAGGAGTGGAGTTATTCAGGGTAGCGTGCTCGGCCCGCTTTTATTTTGCCTTTTTATCAACGATGTTCCTGATTGTTTTCAGTTTGGTAGGCCCTTTATGTACGCTGAAGATTTCAAAGTTGCCTATCGATATAAACCAGTCGATCGCAACATCTTGCATGAGCTCTTAAGAAAGGATCTTCAGGATTCGCTCAGTAGTGTCGCACATGGCGCCTTTCGCTTTCTTGGCACAAGTGGTCCGTTATGGTTATTAGCGACAACCATCAACCCCACCTAAGCAACGATGTTCACGACCTTAATGTGCCCGGAGTTATAAAGGATCTGGGCAGATCATATTCTAGTTGTCCTAATCTGTCAGAGCACTGCGCCCTGCTTGTCCCAAAAGCACGCCAAACTACTGAGTATATTCTCAGAAATTTTAAAACCGTCAACATTAGAATCAGCCTCTATAAAATGTATATCAGGACTAGTCTGGAATACTGCTCGTTTCTATTAAGCCTTATGCACGCTTGTGAACGAAAGAAGATAGAATCAATCCAGCACTTCTTAACAAAAAGATTTTTCTCTTCAGAACACAGAAACCGGTCCTTACAATAACGCTGTGAGCTTACAAGCCTGGATCCGTTGTGGTTTCGCGGGTTACAGAGGGGACTATTTTTACTGTTTAAACTTTCAAACAGTTGTACCTTTAACCCCCTTACATCTCTCAGGCAGCTCGACCACTCTCGGCGCACCAGTCATCGAGATGTATTTTTATTCCTTCCTTTGGCACGCAGCGTTCGATATTGTCAATTTATTTTCGGTAAACTATTTAGCAATCTGGAATAAGCTATCCAGAAGTATCAAAATTCAGCAAAGCTATCCCTTGTTTACGAGAGCTTTCACTAGTTTTCTGCATTCAGTATATATAAGGGAGATAGGCAGAGCCTTTGAAAACCCTATTTACAGATAGACGCTAGTAAAACAAGCAAATGGTACATGGCGATAGTCGTTTTAGCATATCGATTATTGCTGTAGACTCAATATATGTCCATCAAGTAAAAATGCATCAAGTTTTCTTTTAATCATTTCAACGCTTTCAGCCTGAACAACCGAAGCTGGGAGTTTGTTCCATTCTTTAATCACCCGTTGGGAAAAGAAGTTGGCCCGCACTTCAAGTTTGGCGTATTTTCTTTTCAGTTTGTATGGGTGTCCTCGGAGGCTTGTCATGTTTGCCAATTCAAAACATTTGGCCATCTGAAGAGCACAATCAACTCCACTGACCAGTTTTAAGACTAAGATCATATCCTCTCTGTATTGCCTATAAGAGAGAGGAAAAATTTTAAGTCGTTCTAGGTGGCCCTCATAGGGTAGGCATTCCAATCCGTTGACTAGTTTCGTTGCCCTCCGTTGAACTTTCTCCAGCAGAGCGTAGTCATGTTTCGTCCAAGGGCGCCACGCCTGAACGCAATATTCCAACACCGGCTGGATAAATGTTCCAAACACGCGCCCAAAAAGCTCTCTGTCAAAATTAACGAAGGACCTCCTGATTACGCCTAAGATACACATAGCTTTTTTTGCGATATTCGCACAGTGTGACGATGGTTTGAGAGTTGGTGTTATCCATATACCCAAGTCCTTTAGAATATTTACCTCCTGGAGTTGGTGACCGCTGATGAAGTACTGGTATTCAAACCTACTCATCCTTCTGGAACTTGACCACAGTCGGATTATTTGGCATTTGTTAAGATTAAGGTTCAGCAGCCACTCATCACACCATGTTTTTAAGCGATCTAAGTTTTGTTGTAATTTCTGCACATCCTCCGGTTTTTCAATCGAGTTCCATAACTTCAGATCGTCTGCAAACATTACCTTCTCGCATGTCAGACAATCCAAGCAGTCGTTTACGTATATCAGAAACAAAAGAGGACCCAGAACACTGCCCTGCGGAACTCCACTGTGAACGGTTTCGAGGTGAGACTTGGCATATCCAATACAAACACGCTGGCGCCTGTCTGTGAGAAAGTCGGCCAACCATTTGAGTAGGTTGCCAGTCACACCCATTTGACGGAGCTTAAAGATCAGACGTTTGTGTGGAACCCTGTCAAAGGCTTTGCTAAAGTCAATGTAGACCGCATCGACTGACAAACCCATTTATAATGATTTTGTCCAACTTTCCATGGATGTCAGCAGGTTTGTGAGGCAGGATCGACCACTTCGAAATCCATGTTGATATGAACTTAGCAAGTCATTTTCTTCAAGATACCTCATCAGTTCCGTTTTGATTATCTTCTCCATTATTTTGCAACAGATACTTGTGAGGCTGACTGGCCGGAAACGGTTTGATGATGTCCTCTCTCCTCCTTTATAGATGGGGGTTATATTGGCTATCTTCCACTCGGTAGGCAGAGCCCCCACCTCCATTGAACTTTCAAAAATCTTGGAAAGTGGAGAGGCCAGCTGTTCTGTGAGTTCATTGAGAAATTTTGCGGAAATACCATCTGGGCCAGGTGATTTAGTGGGCTGTAGCTGTTTCAGAGTTTTTCTTACTGTGTCCATTGGGAACGAGACCGTGCTTATTTTGTTTGTAGATGTGGCAGTACTGTAGTATTGGTCCTCGTCAAAAGGTGGTTCCTCGGTATACACGGACATAAAGAAATTGGAAAAGAGGCTGGTCTTATCAGAGTTATCAGTTAACCTGTTTCCCTGATTGTCTTTAAGACAAGGAATGCAGTCACGATTTCGTTTTGCCTTATTAACGTATGCATAAAACCTTTTCGAATTTATTGGTATGTCATTGACTATTTCTGACTCAAAGGCTGATCTTTCTTTTCTCAGAAGATTCCGACACCGATTTCGCTGTTTCTTAAAAGCGGAAAAATGTTCGGGTTGTTGATATCTGGCATATGTTCTCCACAGTCTTCTTTTCTTCTTGAGATTCCTTTTTATTTCCGATGTCACCCACTCGGGTCGGGAGACGCACGATCGCCTTTTAAGTGGGCAGAATTTCTCTAACAACTGCTGAATCAATTTAATAATGAAAACCAGGCAACGTTTGGGTTAAGTACATGTGCAGGGCTCCAGTCTATCCCATTCAGTAATTCTTTCATTTTGGGATAATCCCCTTTCTATACATTTCTCTCCCTATCTGCACGACGTTTGGGTACAGAAAAAAATGACTGTACTCCCAAGCAAGAACACAATGATCACTTCGTCCAAGCGGCACAAAAGAACTTAATGCAAAGATGCAATTGTCATCTCTACTTATGACTAGATCCAAACAGCTTGACTGCTGCCCATTTCGGAACCGCGTATCCATTTCTTCCAAAAATTTTGGTTGCTGACTCTGTCAAAGCTCTTTTCCGTTCTGATGACATTCACGGACTCTGAATCCTGTGCCGGACTTCATGCTGAGGGCAATATTGCTAGCTCTGCAGACCTTAATTGGCGTACTCCTCATTCGACAGCGAACAGCCGTTCGCCGACATACCTGCTGGTGCAGGATACCGGATACATAACAATGAAAGGAGAAGTACTTCATCGTGCACCTGTGTCAACGCTCCATTGACCTGTCCCTCAATAAGCTGCAGTTTTTTCTAATGAAAACATCTGAAAGAAGGACCAGGAGTTTTTTCCCTGTCAGCTCGACCCTCTACTGTATATCTCTTTTGACCTGGCCTGTAAACTGGCAATAAATAAATAAATAAAGCTGTTGACTGAGCAGTTTATAGGCTCTTCCATGCATATCATAGACAAGTACTTAGTAACTTATTTAGCTATTGCTAGAATTCCCATTCATAAGAAAACTAGGCGTGAATTTTGGCTTATCCTAGGTCAAATAATGCAGCCTTCTCTAAGTCAAATATTTGTTGTAGGAATTATTTACGGTTATGGAAAGCTTTCGGACGTTCAAACGTTTTGTAGACCGCAGGTTAAAGAGTTATTTTTTGGCTAGGCATGGTCTGTATGTTTATAATATCAAAAGTATTCTGGACTTTCTTCTGACCACCGTAATTTGTGATGCGCTAGCGAGGGCTTTTATCGAGCGAATTAAGAATGTTAATGCATATCATCCCTGTGAAAGATGTTGCATGAAGGTTGAATACGTAGATAAAATAATTTAAGACAGCGTCTGAGCACCTGATGTCGGATGCAAATTTCCACTCTGATACCGATGACTGCCACCGCATTGGCACTTCATAATTGCTAGTTTCTAGGGTTGGATTGATTAGTTCTTTTCCCTTAGACCCCGTACATTAAGTTCACTTGGGTTTTATGCATAGGCTTTTGAACTTATGTCATATAAATTCAAGAGAATATGATTTAATGTTTTCCAATGAAGCAATTGGTACGGTGAATGGTAGGTTAAAAGACCTAAATTCGAACCTGCCACGACAATTTTCGCAGCTGGCCAGGTGTTTGGGTAATGTGGACAAATGACAGGGAACTGAACTGCTTCAGTTCCTGCTTCACACAGGTGTAGTTGTACTTCAGGATGGTAAACCGAGGAAACACTTTCTTTTATTGTTCACAGCTGTACGCTGTTTCATCCGCCACAAATTTCATTTACAGTGGGTGCTGTACTGTAAGCGGCTGCCAAGAAGGTTTGTGGATAAATATAGTTTATTAAAGGATACGTCAGAAATGGTGTGCAATTTTCATAGCCTAGTTCAACTACCCGACGATGTTCGATTGAACATCGTTAACGACATGGTCCACTGGATATTTTTTCATTATTTCTATTCAAAAGTTACTTAGGTAAATTAAAATGCATGCTGATGAAACCATCGCAGCCACTGCAACAATTAGTAGTAGGGTAGGTGAGATAGAGGCAGAGCAACGGCTGTTACCTCGTCCAGCACCGTAACAGAGCTCTACCATCTACAGGTAAGTCGTTCGTTTCAGTTTAAGCATATTAAGAAAAATGACCAAGTAATCGGTATCATGGCCTCGGAGGAGTCAGTCCAAGTCGACGATAAGTTAGTATGTGTTAAAAAATTGTTCGCCCTCCGAATAGAAACATAGACCTAGTCTATGTTGAGAACGAAAATGTTGAGAACTATTTTGATTATCCAGAAAACCGTATTTATTCACGTTTTTAAAGCTAGCATGTGGAATGTAATCGACACATGCCCACTGCCGTCATCCGTCCGCAAGTAAACTTGCTTTCCAGTCCATGCTCACTTCGTCCTCATAGAAATTAATGGCCGAATTAATGGATACCAAGGACTGGCAACCTTGACATTTTGTGTGGTTCGACGTGCGCGCCAGAGACAAGTTTCACATTTCCAAGACTGTGACGGACGGTTACATTCCCTCATATTCTCACGTAAGGGTATGTGTGTCACTGCACCTCTTACCCTTTGCCCGTCACTGTCCACGAATCCTACAACTTACCAGTCAGTCAACTATGGATTTGTGGACAGTGAAGGGAGGCAGGGAATGAGTAAATAAATTAAACTCCCTTTTTACTTTTTTTCCTGTTGGATCGTAGCCCATTATGTTTGATGATGGCCTTAAAAACGAGCATTCAATACGGATGGAGAAATTTCCCATTAACCTGAAGGTCTACCTAGCTGGTCTATCGGGATATATACTAGAATTCTGCTCGTCGGGAGTAGGACTTAAAGTTGCTTAAGGTCCGTACATTTCAGAATTCCTCATCAGACCACTTGAAAACGAGTGAAAATTGTCTATTTTTAAATCACAGTCACACGAAGGTACGCCTTTGACTACGTACCATGTTTTTGTCGAGTAGCCACAGGCGTCGAAAAAGGTGACGCATCCATGGGATAAGGCCTACTCGATACTTTCTCAAGGCATCCATGCGCTGGCATATTCACGCGCGCAATGGAACCCTACGAAGAATTTTAATGAACTAAAAAATCAGATAGCTAACCTGCAGTAATGCCTGGACGAGTATCTAGTGTGCTGTACCTCAAGCACTCCCAATCAAGACACATAAGGGCCCATTATCAAACACGTGGTTACCCTTATTAAGCTTGAGTAGTTCATTTAGGCCTTTTCCGACAACGAATGCCAGCAGTAAGTCTTATGTGAAAACTTTCTTCACAAAATTTTCTCGTCGATAATTCTTTTATCGTCCTTTGGCGGCGACGTCATCACCTTTGTGGACGTTTTGTTCGTCACATTATTCCAAGATGAAATAACCTATCATCTAACATCTTATGGGTGACAGCGGTAGAAAAAATCCTTCTCCGGCTCCTCCGTCTAAGCACTCGTAGTTGGTAAGACATGATGTCTCTCTCTTCATTGACCCACCACCTCATGCTGACGTTTTTTATAGGTGGAGTAACGCCCAATCAGCTGATAAACCACGGCTCGAAAGGGAATTTTAAAATTCTTACAAGAAAGCTTATGACCGGTTGCAAAAGTGTGGCCTTAAGGCGTCACAGGGCAACAACTTGCAAGGTTAGTCAGCTAAAAAATGTCCAATTACAATACCTACCTAAGCCACAATTTATGGTGACAATTAATAACACAGACATTCTAATTAAATATATAAAATTAAATAAAAAGTTCATAACTTACAAATTTTACAATCATTCACTTTCAGATGGTGAACCACAGGGTTGGGCGCAAGGACCAGCAGGCCCCTCAACGCAACCATAAATTGCTTTCGACTTGTCCCAGATGTATACTTGTATTTTCCTAGTTTTTTATTTTGAACTTTTTAAACACTTTTCAAGCAAAATACATTATAGAAGACTATGCAGTCTTACAATCGTTACATAACTGTCATCAGATAACGTGCGTCATAAACGAGGGGCCTTAAATCGTGCGTTTACCGTAGTATGGGAGTCTTTGTCAGGAAAGAGGGTCTCGCTGTGTGGTTGAAAATTGACATAAATTTTCGGCTCCGATTTAGGTCCGAATCGTACGCCAACCTTCGATTCGGGTCTGAATGGTTATTAGAAGAGCCTTCAACAAGATTTTGCACGTGCGTCTTCTAGTAAATCTAGAAGCCCCCGGCATCAAGGTTCCTCTATTCGAAGTCCTTGAGCCATAAATTTAATACTAATCTGTGCACTTGATCGATTGAAAGAAGGTAATCTTCTATCAGTGTAGTCGACTTGGGCAGAAACCATTGTGGAAAATGCAGGACGCCTAGATGGCCCGCAAAGCCGAGGAGATTCAAGGGTATGCGGACATCTATGGATTAAATTATTTATACAAATTGAACAAGGCTGCCTGGGGTCCCACAGCCAAAACAGCCAATCTGTTACGCAGTACCTACAGAAGAACCCTTCTGACTAAGAAATCGCAGATTCTGAAACGCTGGGTCATTCACATCACAAGTGTCCTCAACTGTCCATCAACAATCTCCGTCGATGCCTTTGACTTGCTCACCCAGGTGTAAATAAATATCGATCTGGATCTCCCACCCTACCTTCCAGAAAACATCTGCACTCTGCAACAAACCTACAGCAAAAAGCACCGAAGTCTGATATAACCCCAGCTGAAATCTACAATCACAACTGCAACCGACTGATCGATCATCCCACAGCTCTCTTACAGGAGACGTAGCGCCTAGGATAGGTTTTTTTAAGGATTTCAAGGACGCCACGAATGTCCATATCTACATGCGCAAAGAGAGCCATCAACTTTGGGATAACCACATAGGCATATAGCTTCTTAACATTGCCAATAAAAACTTCCCTCACCTATTAGTCCTCTCCACCCGGGGAGCCAGTTTGGCTTCCAGTGACAGCGTGGCATAAACAATATGACCTTCGCCAAGCACCATCTACAAAAGAAGTGCCTCTGCATTACTATGGTAGGCCTGACAACAGCCTGCAACGAGGTGAATCATAATAGAATCTAAAAATGATAGTCAATCTCGGATGTCTGGAGCGATCCACGCACATGGTGCGTCAGCTCCACGCAAGCCACAGACAATGGGCCAGTCTTCGAAGATTCCACCGTGACCAACGGAGTGAAGCAGGCGTGCGTACTCAAACCACCCTTTTCAGTTTTATGTTCCCTGACAGGTTTATGGACGCTTACCATAATTTGCGCCTGGAGCAACGCATTGTACACTGGACTGATGGGCACCTTTTCAGAAGCTGGTATATGTAGACCCTAATACGTGCATCTACGACAAAGACCATAAGGTGACAGGTAATGAGATCAAAGGTTTTACTGCCAGAGAAAGAAACATCTAAAGTTGTTTACCGTATCTGATGTAAATGTGAGCAAAGCGACTACGTCGGAGAACCAGGAAGACTGCTTCGGACGCGAATTGCTCAACATAAGACAGCAGAGCGGCAAAATGACGCCAATGCTCAAGTGGCGGCTATTTCGGCGAGAGCTGCCAAACAATTCAAGTTCGATGAGGCCGAAGTCCTTGCGAAAGGTGAGAATTGCCTGAGCCGCGAGTTATTTGAGTCATCATTTAGAGGCCCCCGGTCTATTAACAAAAGTAATCACCTCCTTAACCCATATTCAGTGTCGAGAAGCAGTATTTTCGATGCAATCAGTCACTCGGTGAGCCCTCAGGTGAACGCATTCTCCAACGACAGTGCCGGTGAGCCAGATGACCAACCAATCCTTACGCCAACCTCCAACGTGGGTGAAAAAATTTCCTCGGATAGCGACCTGCATGACGGCTATAAAACAATTAGTGTGCAAGGGTGTAGTCATCATCGATAAATGGGGAGCCATTAATTAACATAGGCACGTAGTCACGACTTCATCCTATAAATACTGCAACTCCCTGTGTACGAATTAATCATGTTTGATACTACTTCTGCTGAGAAGTTCAAGTTGGAATTCGAAACATCAGGTGAATAAAGTTCTTGTCCTAATGAGTGCTTCTACATCTTCTCGCTCCACGGTATGCGCTTTTCGTTGAGTCTCCACTAAAAACCACGACCAAAGAGGACGTGCTAAGAGCATGGACCTCTTCCACTGTGGCAGCTCCAACAGCAGACTAACAAACAACATGGACAAAATGGTAGTCCCTGCACCAACCTTCACTTTATGGCGCTCCTCTAATCAAGGTAATTGACACCTAATTGGGTATAATTCCGTCTTCTTAAGTAGAACACATCCCTACATCATCTAAATTGACGATGAAGTGGTACAGAGTTTCTCCTAGGCCAGTCAGGTTTTGGCCGTCTGCCAAACTCTAAGTGGAATGACCATGGTTCCATCTTAAGATAAAGCTGAAGAGGTAAAACGTTTTCATCTTGAAAATTCTGCTTTATGGAGCGGAGACTTGGATGGTTTACAAACAAAAGGCGCAGTGTGTCAACAACATCTACGTCAGCTGTTTTCGAAAAATCCTAAAGCTGAGGTAGCACTGGAAGATCCTAGATACGGAGGATTTTGAACGAACCAGAACCCTCAGCATCTACGTCCTTCTGAGGCTAGTGAACCTACGCTGGAAAGGTCATTTAATACGAATGAAATACAAGCGAGTACTCAAAAACATCTACTGTGGAGATGTTGCTAGTGGTCTCCCCGACGAGGAGACCATGTCCGACGCTAAAAAAAAGACCTGAAAGGCTTACTTGAAGCCCACAAAATATAAACTCAGTGATCTGGGAAGACCTCGCCCATGACCGATTGACCTGGTGAAGAACAGTGAAGACCGGTGTTGCAATAATTGAAGCCCTTCAGCTGGCCACCACAAAACTCCAAGAGAAAAGCACGTGAGCCTCTTGTGTCCCCGGTCCACAACACGTACGGTCGACCCCGCTAAACAAACTACTATTGCCAGAGCCATTTCTGCACGCAACTCGGTCTTGTCGGACATCTACGGAGCCAATATACTAAGAATATTCCAAAGTACTGCTTTATCCTCAATAATCCCTGTCCCAAGCCCGGCGGCCTCAAAATTGATGATTACAATCCCAGTGCCCATCCACCATTGGACACCGTCATATCCGCCAAACCTGCGACCTCCTCTGCGTCAGCAACGACCACCATTACCTCTCTAAGCCCTGCCACTGATGGGAACAATCGCGACGCCAAGTCGACCACCACCATCACAAAAACCATCCCAAAATGCACTGATGTGGTCTCGGTCCAAATCTGTCCTCACTGGCATCGACCGTTAACCTCACGAATCGGCCTGGTCTGACACTTGCGAATCCATCGCACGGCAACTAAAGAAATTATGCCTAGAGCCAAGTAATACAGACACAGCGTCCGTCTCCACTGTCTAAATTGCCCATGCAAATTAAATCCCCGTAAGAGCCCACCTGGTCATATGCGCCTTCACGAAAATTTGCAGGAAATAATTGCAAATCTGTCCACGACCACACATTATCTCCATCAACCCATGCGTTCGCCATCACCAGTCAACAGCGGCTTCGATTACGTAAGTGAAAAGTGTGTTGTTCGAATTATCGTAGATAATATTGTTCTCATGATTTATGAATCCTAGATAAGAAGAGCAGTAAATGAATAATTATAATTTTCAGAATGTCCGATGATCTGACTGTGGAGCGCGCCAATGATGCGGTGGTTGAGATGCAGCATTGTCCCCCGTACGTTGTAACAAGGGGTTCAATAAAGGAAATGTGACGAGATTGTCAAAGATCAGTGAGTTTGTGCCTCTTCTCTCCATGTGGCTTCCCAGCCGCATATGAGATACGTGCCACCCCCATCACGATATATGCACAACCTAACCAGGTGTACGCTGTGGCAAGGTGGTGTATTATGGGGTGAAATGACTCGCCAGTCCACACCGTCAGAGCTTCCGTGCCGCTGCCCCTATCATCTTATTGATGACCCAAGTGTGGACTAGGACCAAATAATAGATGATGGGGTTTAAATGAATGCAGGCCCGCACATTGACAGCTGGGATCTGTACCACTGCATTTAGCCTCTTTTTATTTTGATAAAATTCTGATGAAATGTTAGTTGTGTACCAGGGAGCTTGGTGGTATACTAACGTGTGGATTGTCACCGTGCCAGCCATCTGCGTCCTCTCTTACCTCTGATTTTCTTGTCTCTGTAATGACACCGGATCCAGGCCGAAGAGAAGGAGGGACCGCGGTAGATGCAGTGCAAGTCTGCAATCACTAGAATCTATTCCATACACAAGTAGCCGCGCATACTTCCAGCCTGTCGTAAAGCACGCGTTGGAAATCGACGGTCCAACTGCCAGTATTAGTAAGAATTTAATTTATTGCCAGTTAACAGGCATTATACAAAATATATACGGTTTGGATTGAGCTAGGAGTGCGAAATAGCTACAAACGAGTAGATACAGTTACTAAAGTTTTGAGTACTTCGGATTATTCAGGAGAAAAAAATGCAGCCCGTGAACTAACCATAGTTCAGATCGGGAATGACTCGTAGGGGTTTTCTGTATCCATTGCTTTTCAGGAAACGGGGATTACATACCACTGATTGAAGGGCTGCTGTCAGCACAATTACCTTCACGATGAGGCCTGAGAGGGAGCTCAGAGACCGTGACTGTAATAGTGGGCCACGATCCTAGCCCAATTGAAGCCACTCCTTATGCATGTGAGGTTGGCGATAACATTGGAGCTCTTACTCGGTTATGTGTCGATACGGGGCAGATATTAAATTCAGACTTTTACCACTGATTCCGAAAGAAAAATGTTTAAAAGGAAGGATAGTATGTCAAGATAATCAAAAACCTTAGTAACATCGAGACAGACTGTGCATAATTCGAAACCATTTTCCGTATATTATAGACCATGATCAAAAAAAGAGAACTAGCAGGTGTCAAAAGGCCTAGCTTAGAGAAGCCAATGGTGGAGCGCAATCAGTAGGTTATTTTCTGTTAAGTGATCAATCTTCTTATTTTTGATCAACATCTCAAAGGTCTTCGAAGCTGTGGTAGGCATGATTATTGGCCGAAACTCATCAAAGAACGTAGATCCGCGTCCTTATGGATCGACAGAATGTATGATTCTCTCCATGAACTAAGGAAGGTTTCCCTTCCGAAAGATATTATTTATGTTACACAGTAGAGACGGGAAACTTCAGTTGCGCACGCCTGTATAATGGCGACCGGGACACTGTCTGGTCTTGAGTTGAGATTGACGAAAATTTCGAATGGCTTCGGTTACATCCCAGGGGTAACAATCATAGTTTTGAAAATGGCACAGGTGGAAGCCTGGATGTTCAGATGCGGAGCGATCGAATTTTTAATAAAAAATTTGAAGCAGAAAGCATTGAGCTTATCAGTCATCAACTTGGCGTTCATTATGGGATTTCCAAGCGCACCTTAACGGATAGGATACTGCGTTTTTCTATGAGCGAGTAAACAGTTTCACAATATTTAGTGAGCGCATTTAGGTTAGGTTGACCTCCTCAGCTTGCCGTTTTTCTTAGAGTAACCTCTTAACCAACTCAAAAATATGGCGGCTCCAATCTCTACCAAATAATCATGCTTTTTTATTGCTACGCAAAGCCCCATCCGATCAAATGTAACGTACCTATAAGCATGCTTGTGGTTTCACTATTCGTCCTTTTCTACATCAATCACATTTCAGCAGTAATGACACACTCGCAAAAACTCCTTTATGCGGATGACTTAAGTGTTTATTTCTTTTCTAAAGAAAACACATGAGCTGTGAATGTTTACATTAAAAGTACATCCTATAGAGCACCAGAGGTTGAAAGATGGAATCAGTCAGAAAATTGATTACATATAAACTTTAAGACCTGTCACCAATAAAGAATGCTCAAAAGCTGAGTCAAAGCGAACGTATGTCATCATTATGCACGCTCTAACTCAAAATTCTCCTAGCATCGACTATTCGGATCCCTGTCTGTCAGCGAAAACTTGACTGGCCCAGGCAGCTGCAACGGTGAACGTTGCGTGGGCGGGGTAGTGCCAGTCACTGGATGACAGAATTGCCTATTAGTCAACTGTGGCCATCTTCTGCATAAATGGATGCCACAATTTCACGTTTTATGCAGTTCAAGCATCCCATCGCATTTATTTGGTTAAAATGCGTGACCCCGGCTATTCAGAGTGGCACAGTCGGCCACCATGATAGTGCGACATACCGTCTTTGATCAACTTCATTCCACATCAAGATTATCTACTTTCACTTCGAGGGTCCCCAGTCGCGCAGACCTTAAGCTTAAACAACCGTAACTGTGATAGTCGCAAGGTCAGAAAATTACAGCGGTCATTGTCTCGTGTGGTGCAACACAGCACATGGACAGAAGACTTTTGTACTTGTTAATCCCAGTCCGTCGAAGCAAAAACAGGGACGATGTTTTACTGGCAGTACACGCCATCCTCTTGCCAGCGATAATTTCTACCTGAGATGACAGATTAGACTCGCGTATAGAATGTAGTGCTCTTAATAGCCCTCGAAGTTTCCCACTGACCAAGACATGGCCCGATTATTGTGGCTTTTAGGGCATACCTAGTACCTGAGCCTCAATATAAGTATCGAAGAGAGAGGATCCTTACGGTAAAAAATGCTGCCTCGCTCACCGATTACTAGATTCCCTAATTTATATCATCATATCAAAGAAGCTTGTTTAGCCAGTCTGAAAATTTAACATCGAAGTTATTATTCGAAACCAGGAAACGAGGTCCTCAAACCGTGCACAAAAGTTGGAGACATGAACAGAAAATAATATTGGAGAATACCGAAAGTTCGAACGCCTCCCCTGCATCAATGTTTCTTTGATCTGGGCCTCGTAGCTCCAATAGTTAGGATCATGAACTTATTCAAGCCTGACCATTGTTGCAGTGGGTAAGAAACCCACAGAGGCCGTGGCCTAATTATGCAGAAGGAGTGACATAAATAACTGTTTAAACTTCGGTTTCGAGGGGGTCCACTGTGTGTTCCAGAGCAGAGGTAACTCAGGGACGGTGAGTTTCACGTGAATAAGATTATAGTAAGAGAACACGTGCGCTGTATCTACCGCAATCTCTCCTCCGCCCCCATTTGGGCCCGGCGTCATGACGAATTCAACACGAAAGGAGGTGAATGAGGAACAGCTCCTTAGCCCACCACTGACCTCACGGAGTGGCAGTGCCATAGAGACCACATTATGAAGTAGCCATAGCAAGCTGACTCTCAGTTCACTAGTCGACCCTTCCACACAAGCATACACTGGACTGACTGCCCGGTCCAAGTTACGCCACCAGTGGGCAACCTTCCAAGGCATGGCTTTTAGCGCACTGTGATAGATTCAAGCGCGTCAAATTTTTCATAGAGAAGACGAACTCACTCTCTATTCCCATTAACACGCCCTAGACACCATCCGAGACTGTCAGCGGACTGTTACGGGGAATGAACACGGCTGCTGGCAGACATAATTACCTCGTCTGTGCGTACTACGTACACAAACCCCCCCCCAATCGCATGCACAAGGATTTCACATAAAGGGGGGTTCAGTGGCTCACATTAACATGTTTGATGTTGCAATGGGTCACGTTAAAAAGGAGCCACTGCAGCTTGACACTCAGATCACAAGCCGGCCACTCCAAGAAAACAGACATTGGGCTAACTGCGAGGTCTAAGTGGAATTGGCAATTGACAATCTTCCAGCCCACGACACTTAGCGCATTGTTATATTCTGGGCTCGGACCAAACATACAACAAATAAAACACATAAAGAATGATCCGAGGGCTACCCTTCCCACTCACGGGAGAGGTGCTGGTTGCAATATGGCCAATTAGAAGGTCGTAATCCAACAATGTCCACCGTATGCTCTGCAAAAGGGTGTTTCAGGGACGGTGATTTGCGCGTGAATGTGTTTTATGTGATAGTAGACTTGCATTGCACCTACAGCACTCTCTTTATCCTTACCCGGCTCTGTCCGGTGTCTAGAGATAGTCAAGAAGACCGGAGGTGGGGTTAGGCACAGAGGAAGCATATCCCACGGAGGGGGAAAGCAGGGTGCGTTATGAGTCTGTCCCTATGCGTGCCCATGTTGGGCACATGCACCTCCATGTTCAGCATTCGTGATGGGACCAGATTGCAAGTAATAATAATAACGCCTGCCGTACCCTGACTTGACCCCTAGTTGGTCCAGTGCATCTACCACGTGGCCCATTAAGGGGGCACGGTTGCCATATACACATGCATGTACATATAATCTCAGATATATTTTCCCGCATGGCAGAGTAAACCAGGTCATTGAGAAAGTGTCCATCAGTCTTGCAGACGATGCGTGTGCCAGGGCACTCGTCACCGTAGGCGTCCATCAGCATGGCAGGGATCATGAGTCTGAAGCCCTGCTGCACTTCGTTGGCCACTTTGAATATTTTTAAGTCGGTATGACTGTTAGGGACGCGCGTCATCATCCCGTCACAAAGCTGACGCACAATGTGGGTGAATCGTTCAGAACAGCCGCATTTCTCTATGATTATACACAGTCCATCGTGATTCACCAGGTTGAAGGCTGTCGTCAGCTCAATGAAGGTAGAATAGAGGGTGGTTTGCATTTCCTGGCACCTCTCTTGTAGCCCGCATACCGCGAATATCATATAGGTTGTTCCCCGATGTCATTGGAAGGCACCTTGACCTTCCGGGAGATACCCCATTCTACATGACTGCTGAGGCGGTTAAGAAGAACGCGAGCGAAGATCTTCCAGAGGATTTTGAGCAGCGAAATACTTCTGTGGTTATAACAGCATTGTCGGTTCCCCTTCTGCTTGTAGAGTTGGATTATGTTCACGTTGTTTAACTCCGGGGTAAGTTGTCCATGGCACCACCTCTCCTGAAATATCATTGTAAGTTCAGCTATTAGTGGGAGGCCACCGTTCTTGTAGACTTTGACTGAGATCACGTGGGATCCTGGTACTTTCCCGTTTGAGGGTTGTTGCACGGCCATGATTCTTGCTGGTAAATAAATCAGGAGAGCCAGGTCATTGTTCGCGTCCACTTGGCAAAGCTGGTCGATAACAGTGTCAGTGATAGTTTATGGGAGGTTGTGTACACTTCATCATTTATCGGCCTGGCATTTCAGAATTGGTAATATCTCAGCCAGAAGTGATTTGACGGTGCCCAAGCAGTGCCAAATCAATAAACCTATTTATAATAAACCTATTTATACAATCGGAGCTGAGCGGCATGGCGATTCAATCGATTGCCTTGATCGAGTTGAAGAAGTTTTTGATTTAATTACGGCTCTTAAACCCTTTGAGTTATGAAGTTGGTTCTTTTGGGTAAGTAGGTTGCTGATATCGACGTCGTTGATAGAAGCAAACAGGCGAGTTCCAGGATGCAGTTCAGAAGAAGAAGAATCGATCGTTAGAACATGGTGTTTATTGGCCTGACGTTTTGGATTCTTGCTCAAAGCCCGCATCAGACGAAGAAGCAGGTAAGGTTTATGAATGCGCAGGGGATTAAGTATTTATAGGAGGCAGTTGTCACGCCACCACGTTCCTAATCCATTTTCAGCTCCTGTTTTCCTCACTTGTGGCCGCACGGGACGCGGTGATTGCTCTTTAGTCCACGTTTTAGTCGTTAATCGTCTAAATTTCATCATCATTCTCGATTTTTGTTATTATGTCTGTGAAACTAATCCACAAGAAGATAGACGAACATGCGGCAGCAGTGAGGAGGATAGAAGCTAACTCTCAGGTCGTGACTTATGCAACAGGATCCGGCCACACTTTTACGTTTGACAAGGCCGCAATTCTGGAAATGGCTGAAAACCGTGTGAGCCGCGAACTGTTTGAGTCTTGGTTCTAGGCCCCACAGTCGATTTATAAGCACAATGACCTAGTGGCCCCATATTCTGTGTGGAGACTTTGTCTAGGTAGAATAATAATGATAATTGTATTAAATGTCGATTGACAGGCAATATCAGACGCAATATGCAGTGGGGATCAGGTTAGCTGGGAAAAAGCTCCTCGAGGTCAATCCTTATTGGTGATTTTCCGAGCTGCATATTACTCAGAAGAAAAAACTGCTGCCCGTGGTATGATAGCTGGAAAGGGCTAGCACAAGTAAACTGGGTTTCCAGTCTCGCTGTCGTTTTAGAAACGGGGATTCTGCTCCAGACAACAGTGCATCCATGGACGGTTGCTCGCCGTCTGCCGAGGAATTCACCGGTTGCGGGCTACAGAGACGGTGCTATCGTCCTCGAGGTAAGACCTGGGGTTGGGCCTAGATGCCGCGCATTCCGTCGATCTGGAAGACAGCTTCGACCGTTTCGGCATCCAGAATTCCTGGGAGCTGTTCTGAATGCCAAAATCTAGTAATAGTTCTCATAAACAAAGAATTAATTTGCAGGATTTTTATATTCTGGAGTAGTTTATTCGATATTTCTATGGCATTTACCAAAATACTGACCATCCATAAGTGTGCAAGCTAATGTAAGAAATAAAAAGCTATTGCGATGACCACTGCACCGAGAGCGGTCAAGCTGCCTCACAGTGGTAAGTGGATTAAATGTACGACTGTTTGAAAGCTTAAAAAGTAAAAAGAGTACCTCCAGTAATCGGCGAAAACATAAGGGGTCAATGTCTATAAACCCACAGCGTTCTAAATACGTCAGATTACAGTGCTCCGAAGATAAAACTCTTTTAGTAAATAAATGTTGAACTGATTCTATTTTCTTCCATTCACTAGCACGCAGAAGGCTAAATAGAAACGAGCAGTATTCCAGACTAGAATTAACGTACATTTTATAAAGGCGGAGTGTAATATCGATAGTTTTAAACTTTCGGAAGATAAACCCGGCAGTTCTGCGTGTTTTAAGAACAATCAGGGCACAATGATCTGCAAGATTAAGACCGTTGGAATATGATGTGCCTAGATCCTAAACAACTTCAGGCACATTTAGGTCACGGTCATCTATGTTTCGCTGAGGCTGATGGTCATCGCCAACAACCATAAAGGAGCAGTTGTGCCAAGAAAGAGAAAGCCGCCGTTTACAGCACCACTGGGCAAAGGCCTCGAGATAGTTTTCAATAGTTCGAGCACGGTGTCGCCATCTACCACCTTGTATCGATAGGCCACTTTTAAATCGTCGGCATAGAAAAAGGGCCTACCATTCTAAAATAAACCTGGTATATCATTGACAAAAAGACAAAATAAGAGCGGGCCAAGCACAATCAGGGCGCAATGATCTGCAAGATTAAGACCGTTGGAATATAATATGCCTAGATCCTAAACAACTTCAGACACATTTAGGTCACGGTCATCTATGTTTCGCTGAGGCTGATGGTCATCGCCAACAACCATAAAGGAGCAGTTGGGCCAAGAAAGAGAAAGCCGCCGTTTACAGCACCACTGGGCAAAGGCCTCGAGATAGTTTTCAATAGTTCGAGCACGGTGTCGCCATCTACCACCTTGTATCGATAGGCCACTTTTAAATCGTCGGCATAGAAAAAGGGCCTACCATTCTAAAATAAACCTGGTATATCATTGACAAAAAGACAAAATATGAGCGGGCCAAGCACACTACCCTGAATAACTCCACTCCTGACACATGCGGGGTTGGAGATAATGTTGGAGATCTTAACATGGCATGTGCGGGAGATCAGGTAAAAAGGTATAAAGTTCAAAAGTTTACCACATATACCGAAAGAGAAGAGATTCCAGAGAAGTAGGGCATGGTCAACACGATTAAAAGCCTTAGTGGAATCGAAATAGATTATGTAAAGTGCAAAACCCTTTTCCCTAGATTGCAGAACCTGATCAAAGAAAGAGAGCTGATAGGTGTCACAAGACCGTGTGAGGAACCCATGCTGCAACGCACTCAGTAGGTTAATCTCGGTTAAGTGATGCACCATTTTATCTTTGATCAATATCTCCAAAATTTTCGAAGCTGCGGAAATTGTGTTGATCGGCCAAAAATCTTAAAATGACGTAAATTGGCCGTTTTTTGGATAGGCAGAATATTCTATTCCTTCCCTT